>JAPMOR010118866.1:143616-170677 GCA_026543865.1 Argiope aurantia | reverse complement strand
TCTAATAATGATTCCTTCGTGACCCGAAAATCCCCTGAAATTAGGCCTAAGAGATATACCATTTTAACAGAAAGGAAAATAAAAAACAACCAATTAGAAGAAAAACTACTAATAAGTAAAAATACAATAACAAAAAACACCAAAATACCATAAACAGACAAATTAAACACAGAAGAAATAACGAAAAGGCAAAAAATATAACGAAAAGGCAAAACATACCTTCTAACAGTCCAGAAAATCCCAAGCTATCGATTGTGATTCCCGCCCATTATAAACAAAGCTAACGGCAATTTAGGTAAAAATTGTAAGCTCGCAGCGCCACCTATTGAGTGAAAAAAAGCAAGGAAAGTTCTATTTTTTATTTAAGCCAAAAGGATTAATCCCAAACCATACCTTGTTTAATTAAAAAATTGACATTACAGTAATTTTTGGGAAATTCATTTTTAATTAAATTATTAATGAGGTGGTTTGATGCTTCAATATAGGAGTTTTTATTATTGCAAACCTTTTTGATCCTGTTAACTTGTGAGAAAATTAGATTTTTGAAGATTTTAGAGTTTAGATTGGAATGGTAATTACATAGTTTTGTTATTTTGAAGTTGAATTCGTCCCTTTTATCGTATAAACCAACTATTGTTTTATCATTATCAATTTCGATTTTTAAATCCAGAAAGGTAGCTTCAAGTTGATTTTTATTCGTTTCCGTTAGAATTAAATCTTTTGGATAGCAATTAGTTACAATATTAGTATTGTCGAAGTCAATCAGAAGTAGGTCATCAATATATCTCCACCCGTTTATCAAATTATATTTAATTATTTTTTTCTCATAGTAATGTAGAAAAATATTAGCCAAAGCACTTGAGAAAGCCGTTCCCATTGGAATGCCCTTAACCTGTTTATAAAAGTTAATACCATTAAAAACGTAATTTTCAGTAATATTAAAATTACATAACTCAAGCCAGTTATTTTTAGGAATGATATCTTCATTTAAATATTCGTCATAGACAATAATAATGAATAACTTTATTTTTATACTTTTATATCAGTTCATCTGTGTTCTAGAAGTAGCTGCATTTGCGCTCTCTAAATACTATGAAGTTTTTACCTGTTCCATTTTTGGTTTTGTTTGAATAGATTATTATTTTTTTTTGTTGTGATTTTGAAATTGTTTTGCTTTCGTTGTCATTTTAGTTTAGTTTTCAAACTATTTCTTGCTTTAGATTGGTTACTTATATATATATATATATATATTGTGAATCTGAATTGTGACATTACTGTATTGTGACACTGAAATTGTGAATCTCTGCCTCATTTCAGACCCAATTTGCCAAAGGAAGGTGATTCAAAAAGAATACTCGATTTTCGTCTTGGTGCTTGCTATGAAGCTTAAGACAAAAAAGCCATACCGTAGCTCTCACTAGGATGGTTGAGTTCGATTTGACCGAGTTTTACGGCGTGCGAACCATTTTGACCATGTTGTATCAAACATATGATTTAATTAAAGTTTTCCAAATTTCATTTTCTTATATACGAAGTATAAAAAAGGGAAATGATGTTTCGATCGTCAAGAAATTCGACTTCGAGACTCATCAGAATCTTTTCTTCACATTTTTGGTATTGTTTTGTCCGTTAGTCTCACAGTCCATATGTGTGCATAAAATAAACAGAAACCGCATTGAATTAGAGGGAGGAAATTCTAAAGATGTCTGCCTATCTATTTCAACAGGGCCGGGTTATCTATCAAAGAAATCTATATGTTAGGTTGCTGCTCAAAGACCTTGAATTTTTGATACATCACTTGTGATATTTTCCAAGTATATTAATTTTGAGCTTTGATATTTTGCACAAGTATCTTGCATTCGAAACGATTTTAATTAAAATAAAGTATCAATTAATAAATGTTAGAATATTATTACAATATTTGTAATTAAATATCTTTTACAAGTCTTCTATTCAGTTTATTTTTTTACTCTAAAAAATATGTTACTTTATAAGTTAAAAATTTCCCGATTGTATAATTAAATAATATTTAAATTATGTCTCAAAAGTCTTTTTTTTTATTTATTAAAAAAAACTTTTACATGCGAAATGCTGGAAGCAATTTTTTCCAAAGAAATCTATATTTAAATGTTTTGTGACATTATTAGAATTTTCTGCATAAAACTGGCTATAAAATCAATGAAAAAATATTTGGTATGGGAAAAGGAAACGGAGAGTGAGACCTGCATTGTGTAAGGATTTAACCCTTCTGTTAATTTAACCCTTCTGTTTGAGCGCATGAGAACACCTTAAGTCGAAAACGCAAAGAGCTAGATAGAATTTGGTACATAGTTTTATCATATAATATATAGGCGCATGCATAAATTAAAAAAAGGTATTTGGTATAAGAAAGCATAGAGGGAAAAAGAGGGGAATCAATAACTTGCATTCCTTAAAGACTCCTAGAAAATTTAATTTAGCTCTTCTGTCTGAGTGTAAGCGTACGTTTAACTAAAACAAGCATTTTTGTAGTGGAAAATTTGGCGCACAGTTTTATTATCTGAAATAAAGATATGTTCATTAATCAATAAAAGGTATTTGGTATAGGAAAACACAGACGGAAAGAGAGATGAATGCGATATTTTGCATTGGATAAGGGCTCTTACAGAGCTTAATTTAACCATTATATCTGAATGCATGCAAATGACGGAACTCAAAAAGGCAGAGAGTTAGATAAAATTTAGTGCATAGTTCTATCGTGTGAAATGTATATAAGCATTAATTTTAAGTCCCAAACAAAAAAGGGGGGCCCCTCCCCCCCCCCCCTGTATATTCGCAACAACACGATGACTAAAAATGAAGCAAGGACAATCAGTCGAAAGGACAATGCCAAAAAGTCATACCTGGTTGTTTTTTTTCCATTGTATTATGAAATTCCAAGCATAGTATATTGAATAACTCAATTTGAAAATCAGGAGAGAAGGAGCTCACATTAGCCAGTTTTGCCGTATCTTTTGATGGTTTGCTGTCCCTTTTCATCACAACCTTCCACAATACGTTCAGGTGACTCAGACTTTTACAAGAAGAAACGAAAAGAAACTATTACATTATCCAAGCGTTCGAAAAAGTCGAGGGGGAAAACACTTTCACTGCTTAATAAGACTTAAGAATAATTAAAATTAGAATTCATATACCTAGATAAAATATCTAAAATCGGCTTTCCAGTTTACGTGTATCTATTAAGCTTGTACAACTGTCTTTAAACTTGTACCGCTAATGTCAGAAAGATAATAGGTTCCTCTGATAAACTTATTTTGAAACTTATAGGTCACAAACCCACTGATCACTTCCCGAATCCAGGCCTGAAAACACCCCGTCCGTTTTTAGTCGGCCGTCCCCTAGAGGTACACCGCGAAAGGCGTTTTCAGCGGCTTCGACATCCGAGTCGACCTCCCCGGAGACACCCCCCAGGAACGCACTCCCACTCCGGCAACGACCCGCAAGAAAAGGAGGAAAATGCAAAATGAGCTCCTGGAAGCCCGGGGGATTCGACGAGGATTAAAGGGCGGAATGGATGAAGGCTAAAGAAAATAGGAGAAGGGGCCTATGCAAATGAAAGCACTCCCTTGCGACGCCGTGCAGCATGAAAGATTTATGTTGGAAGATGGAATCGATTCTTTCTGCCGGAAAAGTTCTCGGTGGTATTAAAAGGAAGCTTAGTTTCTTCTTACACATTTTCTTCGACCTGGAGAGAGAGGTTTTTGCCGCACGCCCACCCCTGTCTTCCTGAATGGGTCTCCTTTTTTTGTGCAGAGGAGGATGGGAATCAATGGGATTGTGAGATGAAGGATATGTTGAGAACTTCGGAATGAAGGAAGTTGGAATTCTCAGACTTCATAATCGTATTCCATTTTCTGCGCTTTATGTCTTTTTTTTTCCCAGGGGATTCGTCTTCTTGGAATCATGATTCTGAGATAACATCCAAGGAAAGCTTTGATACTGAATAAAGAAGCAATATTCTAGTGCCTTAAATGCTACAGCAATCATTTCATTTTTGAAGTGATTAGGTACATACGGTCATTTCATTATTGAAGTAATTAGGTAAATATAATCATTTGAT
This sequence comes from Argiope aurantia, assembly GCA_026543865.1. NCBI lineage: Eukaryota > Metazoa > Arthropoda > Arachnida > Araneae > Araneidae > Argiope > Argiope aurantia. The sequence goes on along the minus strand of JAPMOR010118866.1, from coordinate 166,578 downwards.
TGTTGAAGTGATTAGGCAAATACAGACATTTCATTATTCAAGTGATTAGGTAAATACAGTCATTTCATTGTTGAAGTGATAAGGTACATACCATTATTTCATTGTTGAAGTTATAAGGTACATACAGTCATTTCATTGTTGAAGTGAATAGGCACATACAGTCATTTCATTATTCAAGTGATTAGGTAAATACAGTTATTTCATTGTTGAAGTGATAAGGTACATACAATCATTTCTTATTATTGAGATGATCACACCTAATTAGTAAATGGAATTTTTAAATTTAGTTACATTACTCCTCCCCTCTTTCTCATTTAAAGGGACATCAGAGTCATTTGGGATGGATCTCATGCTTTATAAATTATGTTCAAAGGATAGTACCACATTAATTTGTCCTTTCTTAGATTCAGAGATTGTATGTCTCACAACTTCCATCCAATTACTCACACACAATTAATATGTGGTAACATCCAGATAATATATCTAAGGAAATTAATTTTTAAATTCCATTTCCAGACGAAAATAAGACCAACTGATGGGAGTGGTTTCCCCAACCCTTTCTCCTTACGCCTAAAATTGTGGACCTTGGATATGGGAAAGAATGCTTTGCATTCTCATTGGCGAACAATAGTTACGACATATAGATCTTTGGCGTAATTCATAACTTTTTATTGAATCTATCTAAATTTTTTGGCGATTAATTTTTGACATGCGCCAATAATATTCAAAAATCGAAATTTTGTTTTGGAGGCGTTTTTTACGCTCCCATTGGAAAAAAGATTTATCATAGAACTTCAACTGTAGTCACAAAATCACATAACAAATTTCCTACATTTAAGTCATTGTCCCTCGTGATGCAATGATTCCTCCAAAATTCATCTAAGCATGTTATGATTCATCTAAACATTTAAAATTCAAAGCATGTTTCGTTCACGCTTACATGCTTGTGAAAGTGCTGATGGTATGGCACTCAATTCCTCGACGGATTTGGTTCCAAATTTCATAGGAATTTATAACTTAAATGTTAGATCTGTGTAATAAATTTTATCCAACAGCCAACAAAACTTCTTCTAAATGAATTTCATTGAAAATTTAATAGAAATCTACAAATTAAGCGTAAAGATCATATATCAAATTTTTTCCGTTTAACTCGAAATGCTTTTGAATTGTGTTCATAGACATGGTAACTTCATAAGCCAGATAAAAACCTCAGGACTAGAGTGATCGCTTTTGTCTAGTGGTTATGTTACTCGGCTATTAACCCTAACACTGCGAGTTCGAACCTCATACTTGCACAGACAAAACGGTTCACTCTTTAATTTCTTATAAGCTTTTAAAAATCCATTAACGTCCCTTAAAGGATTTATAATCCATTTAGGCTGTTAAATAAATTCGTTGGTTGAGTAGTTGCCTTTCTTAATAACCATGATGAGAAATATCTTTTTCTTAACTGAGAATTTTTTATTTAATGAGTTGTGACTTTTACGATAAACCTTCTCTTAACAATTTTAATCGCAATACCTTCAAATAGCTTTGGCATTTAAAATAAATAATATTAAGATATATTTTGTGTCACTTATATCCATAATCCACATTTAAATAAGTTATTAAATTTTAAGCCACATTTTAAACATGTTCGAAATACTTTTGCAATAATGTGGGTAATTATTTTTATGCAAAATTACAACGATTCAATTCAAATCTAAAGTAAAATAACGTCGTTCAACACTAGAGTAGCATAATATTATTGAATAAATGTAATAGCATCATGCTATTAAGTCCTATAATAGTACTATAATGCTTTTGAGTACTATTGTGGTAAAATGGCATTCAACAATGTAGTAGTATATTGTTATTGAATATCATTGCAATGCAATAACATTTAACAATAGAGTAACATAACGCCATTCAGCACTGTGGTAATATATTGTTTTTTAATGATATAATTAAAATCGATTAACTCAATTAAATTGTAATCCAAAACGCATTAAAGAATACTTATGATTCTATGCGATTCTATGCTCTCTGTCTCATGTGTATTAACACACATTTATTTTGTGTGATTTATAAAAATTTGATATTTCAATTATTAATTAATAAAATATACATTCCCTTATTTCGTTTTCAATGATTAAGTCAAATTATCTTCAGAGAGTAATTTGTCCTTTTTTTCATATCCACCCCCTTTTTTTTTCTAGTTTCTTTTTTCTCTCTAAGTCTCAAAGATTGAGAATTGTACTGTTGGATTATATATCTTTTTCGCTTACTTCTAAAGAAATATTCATTCTTTACTGGACTTTTAAAAAAGTCGTGAAAAAAATGGTAGTTTTTTCTGCATCGACATTAATAATTAAGAAAATAATTCTATGATCTGTCCTCTTAGAGAATTTAGCTACCAACTTTGTAATTAAGTCTCCCCATTAACTATTTGAAGAGAAATGATGAGTAGATTCTTCTCGCTTAGAAAAAAAGAAAGAAAATGGGAAATAAGTTTCAGACTGAATGTTTTTAATTTATTTCCCGGTGCGTTTGCAATAGATGCCAAAATATTTTATAATTTTTTGGGAAAAAAAACCCAATATACATATACCAGCTTCAGTATGCTTTTAGGTGTGCAAATAACTAGCTAAGAACTCACAAAGAAACAGTATGGTTTTTAAAATTCGGACAATAATTATTTCATGGTATGTGTTTTTCAATTTAGAATTGTAAAATGTTTTTATGATAATGATGACACTTTCTCAATGTTCATAACTGTAATTTTACTTTCTCATATACGAAGCATAAACAGAGAAAATATTGCAATTGTCAAAAATTCTACCTGGACGAATCTTCACTTTTTTTTCATACTTTCCTTAGTCTGAAAAACACATTTTTGGAATATATATATATTTAGAGGGTGTCTCAAAACCCTTGACCGAAGCTTTTATTCCTTAAATATTTATCATAGACATATACTGTAAATTACAAAGTTGCGTAAAAAAAGGTACAAAATGTTTTGAAATTGATTAAAATTTCAGGAGATTAAACTTTACAAAATACAAAATTTAAATTTTTATACGGATTCCGTACAAAAAAATTCCCAGTGAGTAAAATGCGCCCCAACCTCTAAAGATCATGTGCAAAATTTCAGAATTTTATCCAGAAAACTCTCAAAAATATGTTAAAAAAAAGTTGGTGAAGAGTCAATCACAAATTAAAATGCAAATGTTTATAGCTTCTGTGCAGATGACGCGGCACAGGAATGCATCATAAGGAAATAAAATATGCTTCATATATTTAGTTTTGAATATAAATTTTAAAATCCCGAAAAATACTTTAAAATTTTATATCATGAATTACAGTATATAACTTAAAAATAGCACAGTCAATGGACTTGTAAAAAACTTAGAAATGTTTGCATATGCAAATATATGCCTATGGAATTTTTTTGTGGGGTCGTTTACGTACAGCGGTTTATTTGTCACCTCCCTTAAATAAAGCAGAATTGCAAAAACGCATTTTAGAGAGATGTCGTGACATCACCGAACAAGAACTTGATAGAGTGTACAGAAGTGTCATCAGAAGAATGCAGCTCTGTATCTGCATGAGTGGAAAACATTTTGAAAAAATTATGTAATCTTTCCTTTAAGTTATTATTTCTACAAGTTTGCAATACTTTTGAACCAGTAAATAGCAAAATTATTATTTATTTATTCAATCATTACTTTCTTTGTTAATTTGAGTACGACCCCTAAAGCACGAACATCCGACATGATTTTTTCTCTTTGCGAACTGATAGCCAAGCATCGAAAAGTGGTTTAAGTCAGCATTTATGTAGTTTCATATCTTTCAGACTTTTTGTGATAAAATGCTGAAAATTTGAGAATCACATTATTTATGGATAGGTAGGTTTTACTCACTGGAAATTTTTTTGTACGGGGTCCATATAAAAATTTAAATTTTGTATTTTTTAAAGATTAATCCCTTGAAAATTTTAATCAATTTCAAAACATTTTGAACCTTTTTTTACTCAACTTTGTACCAAATATATTTATTTCACTGTATCTATCTACGAGCAGGAAATTTCAAAAATGCTTTGAGTTAGATAGATAAAATGTATTAAAATGAATTTCAGATTTGCAGATTTCTTTTAAATTTTGCACATAATCTATTCATAGAAAGTTGTCTGTTCATCTATCTATCCGAATATAAGTAAATGCTGTAACTACAATACGTAAAATACTAGATAAATAACGTTTAATACCCAAGTTTAGCATTCCAGATAAGTATCAAATATAGAGTAAAATTTGTCTAGGTATCGACAGTCTCTTGATCTATATTATGGAATGCATAATACCGCAAAAAACCTTTGATTTAAATAACTGAATTTTAGTATTCGATATAGTAACTGTATTAGTAGTATTGTGCCAAATTGTAGTTTTAATCAACAGGGGAAAGAAAAGCATCCAATTTTCTGATATTTGTACATTAATGCCATGTAAGCGGTTAATCGCGAATAAACGCAAGCAAGATTCACTCTTAAGATCCATATTTGTTCCAATACCATGCAATCCACCCATAACTACTGACTTTCTGATTTTTATTATACTGCGAAGAACACAATTTTCTTATGTGGGGTTCAAAACACTGACATGCATGGCCTTGCATGCCAGTGCCACGGTGCACAATTTTATACAGAGAAGAGGAAGATAACTATATCAGACAGCATGCGAGAAAGTGTTAGAGAGATTGTTCCCACAGATTTATTTAATTTTGATATGATAATTCAGGTAAAAAAAAAATACCGATTATTTACTTCGCTATTAAGGTACTTGAAAACAGGAAATTCAATTGGAAAGAGGACAAAATTACTTTAATCATGGCATTTTAAAGTTTAAGTCATGATATGACACTAAGTATAGTCATATAAAATAATATCAACGTTTCTAAAAACTTTCATAGGCTTTATTCTTTCAGCCCTTCGATACTGATGATCAAAGCATGATTTTTGAAAAATCTAGATCTGGAGGTCTCATTAAAGGTTTATTAAATGAAAAATTATATTTTCTTCTTGTTTATTTTTATTTTCCCGAACAGGAATTACACAGAGGGAAAGTACTGATATCAACAAAATACCCGACTGCGACTGATTCGATAGTGATAAATCTTCATGTTTCTGAGTTTGGGGAAAAAAAGTAAGAAGGGGAAAATTTTAGATCAAAATATAATAGTCTGAAAATGTTTTAGACGTCATTCAATCGGTTTTATTGCTTTTAAAAAATTTAATTTTGTTATTATCAAAGATAAAATCCACAGAAAAAAAATGCATTCATTATTGTTGCAAGCATATGAACGCTATAACTAAAACAATAAAAATCATTGCTCTTAAAAATATTTTTTTAAATTAAAAATTTTAAGTTGAATGTTTTAATAAAATATTACTTGTATTGCAGAAAAATTACTTTTAAAAATATTTTTAAATGATACAAAGTATTGTTTTGTAAAATATCACCCGAAATTATTGATAAATTATTGATATTAGAATTTGGCTTAGTTTAGTTTAGTTATATTAACATCCCGTTTTAAAGCAACATCACGGCTGTTTTGAGAAGGACTACTTAACTATGAACCGCGGTCAGATGGCGAGGACGACACTGAGCTGATATCCCCCCTCCCCGTATAAACATCCACACTACACGGACTGGGGGACATTTGGACCAACGGATTTAACGTGCACCAGACCCATTTACACGATGGTTCTTCGGTGGAATTGAGTCTCAAACCTAAACTCTCCAGCCTGCGAAGTCAAGAACTTTTCACCAGGCCACCGTGGCTCTATTCGACGAATAAAGTAACTGCTAATTTTTCGATTAGCTCCCAATTTCTATTTAGATTTGAGTAGGTCAGCTTTCAACGTGAATAAAAGCCAATTGCGCAATCCGTTACATGAGTTGCAGGAGTAAAGAGAATGTGACATCACAGTATTACTTCAGCACAATGTACTAATGGCGTCAGCAATTACCAAGCGGTTATTAAATCATTGAATCGAGGTAAATAAATTTTCCTCTAAGGAGCCTTTTTACACTATGCACTGATTATTAAATAATTGTGAAACAAGAATCTCAATTAATTCGAACGATATATAGATTATTTGTACTTTAACTACTTTAAATAAATATTAGAAGATCTATATATCTTTATTTATTTTACTTTCACTTATAGAAATATACAAAGATAAAAATTTGTAATCGCTTACAAATTCGAACTCGAGATTTCGACGAACCTCCATGTCTCAGTCTCCGCTTTGCGACCGAAAAACACATTTTTGGAAGGATATTTGGAAATCATTGCTATATTATTGATAATCATTGATATATTATAATGATATTTGGAAATCATGTATTTTGCATAAAGGTGTCCAAAATACATATTCGATTTTCGATTATTTGGGTACAAACCACATGTCACGGATTAATCGCCAAAGACTGCTTGATCGTTTCAGTAACTCGCGCCAAAGATCTATATTTCATCTATATTGTTCGCCAATACCACACGAGGTATTCAAATTGATATGATGAATGGAGGAAAACACTTTTATTAGAGAGTATGCGAGGTTACTTATCCCGCTAATTTCAATAAATCATCTAGGTGATAATTTTCAGTTTCTACTGTATATGATTATTCTTTAAAATCATAATTGCTCACATAGAATAATTGCCAAGTAAAAATAAACAGTTATTTAAATAAATTTCAGACTTATTCGTCTGTTACTGGTTTACGCTTATTATTTAATTCTTTACTGCTGAAAATATAATATATTTAAATTATGCATTATTTTAATTTTGAATACTGTCTACTTAGCATAAAGAGCTTCAAAGAAATAAGTGCTTTTCAATGTTTAGATTAACTGATTTTATTAGCTCGTCTAATATGCATCGTGAAATTTATCTGCACTACATCAGCATTACCTCCAAAATATGTCCACACATTTTCTATTGCTCGTGTAGAACGTGAAAGAGCACAACAAAAATCATTATATTTTAGATGCTAAACCAGAATACCATACACACATTCTTAAAAGCCAGAATATTTAAGTTTCAGGTTATACATATGCATGAATTTTGTGGTATTCTCCGAGGTCTTTTTAATATATTATAACGAAAACAAATTCCAGGAACTTATTTTGCTTTTTAAATTTCGCCTTCATTTTAAGAACATTCTCAACTTCATATTTTCTTTTTCATTCATTAATTTTTGTGGCGTGACACTGGTAGGGTGCCGTTACTGCACTTAAGAATCAGAATGACTCGCACTCAAACAAGCTGAGAAATCATTTTCCAATTATCACTGTCACGAGTGAAATGACTCAAGTTCTTTCAACTTTGACACACGCTCGAGAAACGACTCGGCGGGAAAAATTACCGCCATTTTTTTTAAAGAGCTTCTTGCTTCCGACTCGGAACTGTTGCCACTCAAGAATGAATTCGTGGTTTACAATTTTCAAAATTGGAGTGTCTGCTTTTGAGTTTTTTTTTTTTTTTTTTTTTTTTTTTTTCACTTCACATAAGTCAAGAGTTCTATTCTTTTGCTTGCTTTTCTTTTATGTTTCTTAAAAGCATATCGTTATTATGACATTCCATGACAATGTTTCCAAAGTTTGGACAGGTTACTTGATTCGTAACTACATCTGTAACTCAACGAGGAATTATTGCTCAGCTCGGAATACTAAAAAGCTCTTAAAAGTATAGAAAAATATTAGATGTTTAAATACGAGTTTGAAATATACGATTCATGTAACAATTAATGTGGTTTTTAATCATTAACTTTGTCTTTTATCATTACAGTATCTTTTTACTTTTTTGTATACGTAATAGAAAGAAAGTAATCCTCAAAAAATTAGAACTAGAGGTTTTTACGAATCTCTAGGTTTTAGACCTTGCTGATTTCGAAAAACACATTCTTGAAAAATATCCGTTTGTCTGTTTTGACAGAGATATTTCAAAAACGCTTTGAGCTAGACAGGTACAATTTGGTATACAGTATTTACACGAAATTCGCAGATTTCTGGCAAATTTTGTGCAAAATCTGTTCAGAGGAAGTTCGTCTGTTCGAATATAAGTTGTCATATTAATTACTAAACGAAGAGAACTAGATAGATAAGATTCGGTATATATATTTAACAGTAGACACCTATAAAATTCTGAGTGAAATCAATCAGCTGATTGATTGGCTGTCAGTTTGTACTTTCAGGAGCATGTAAACGCAATATTTAAAAAACGCAATGAAATATATCAAATTTGATACGAGATTGTATGACAACAAAGTACAGCTTTATATCAAATCTTTGTTCCAAGAGGTTAAGACAAATACGTCTAAAGCACAAATTGGATTGTTGAATACTATTAACGGCATGCCAGGGATTATTTGCCAATTTACTCACCGAGGATGACACGACAGATTGTAAAAAAATACTACATTCATTAATATTCCATAATTACTGTACGCCAGTGCCATACAAGGCGTTCAGAGGTATGCCATATTTATTAGAGAGTATGCGGGAAAGTTTTGGAAAGACCACTTCCACTGGGTTTTAAAAAAAGAAACAGGGAGATTTACATAATAAAACTCATTTTTATGTCATGTTATTTACAACTTTTTGTGAAATTTCTAAAGTTTGAATTATAGAGGGGAAATACATGGCAGATTTCTTTCAGAATTTGTTGAAAAATCTACAGTTAAATGCTAAAGCTGTGAATCAATTTCTTTTACCTAAGTCATTACGTTTTTTAATTATCGCGTTTACAAGCATACAAAAAAACATAATAAACAGTCAATCCTTTGGTAAAAAAAATTAAATAAGTGTTTATCAAATTTTGTTCATCTGTATCTTCACGTTTTATAGTTATTGTGCTCACTTGTACTGAAACAGTCTTGCAGAAAGATTTATTTCATTTGAATGGATTTCGTTCAAAATTTAATTAATGCAAAATCCATATTATCAAATTTAAGGCGAAATTCACACATCAATTTTCATCTGACTAACTCAAAGCGTTTTTAATATTATGTTTGCGTGTACTCGATCAGGTTGGCAAATAGATGTCCTTTGAATGGATTTCGTTAAAACCTTAACAGAAATCTACAAATTCGGTGTAATATCCATTAATCAAATTTCATCCGACTAACTCAAAGTTTTTTTTAGCTATTGTTTTCATAAACAGGCAATCAGAAAGAGAAACATATTTCGTGGAAAAATGTTTATATGCATATGAAAGAATATACCTACAAACGATTAATTCTTTGATAGATTGGTTCAAAATTTGATAAGAATCTACATTTTAGATGTTAAAACTATGCGCGAAATTTTGCCCACCTAAATCTTTATATTTGGTATTTAACATGCTTTCTTTTAATCTGGCAACCAGACAGATAGATCTCCACCAAATGGATTTTTTCAATTCAGATAGATCTCCACCAAATGGATTTTTTTCAATTCAGATAGATCTCCACCAAATGAATTCTTTCAATTCAGATAGACTTCTACAGAATGGAAAATTTGATAGAAATCTATAGATTTGGTGTAAAGACTATTAACCGATTTTCATCTATCTAGTTCAAAGCATTTTTTAATTATAGCATTCGCAATTAAATAGATAAGCGAACATAATTTCATTTATTTTTATTCAGGAAAGCTTGAAGCACGGAGATTCATCAAAATCTGAAAGCCATATTCATTAGAGTTCGATTTTTTTGACAATTGCATTACTTTCTTTCTTTTATACTTTGTATACAAAAAAGTAATAAGGGATCACCGATGAAATCCGATTTGAATGTCATTAAAAGAGTTCAAAATCACCTGTGTAATATTTTGTGACAATGATAAATATATATTCTATTAGACATAGTGTCAAAACTGCATTAATTATTATTATTATTCAAACGAATATAATAACAATTACACCATCTGTGAGGCACCCTATCGCATACAAATTTAAAATTTCTTTTTTATTCAATTATGAATGACGATTAACTATATTCAATGGGAACAATTACCTACACTAGTAATTGAAAATTAAGCCATTGTTTAACAAATTATCTTAACTATCATGTTCATAAAATAACAAGCAGTGACACCGCGATAATAAAAACTGATAAAAATTACTATGATAAATCTTCTTATTCAGAGTCATAAATCCTACGCAACTAACTTTCATCTTAAAAAAAAAAGAATTAAGTAAAAAAGTGGCATCGCCTGCAGCATTTCGCACGCTTTCTAAAAGCTAAAACTTGTGAACAGTGGCTTTAAAATGAAAGGATATTAATTGACATCATTACAGTCTCGTATGTCATTCGAGTTTGTTAAAATAATAAAAAAACGAACACCTTTCCTTTTTTACTAAGAACAGAATCAGAATTCTGTCATAGCTTGGCATGATTAAATGCTGAGTCTCACGCAACACGAAAAGAACGTTCTGAAAGAAAAGGGGGGAGGGGAGGCAGGATATATCGCAGCAGAATTAGTCTCGCTGTTTTCAGATTCTTGCTGACGTCATATAATTAAAACCTGCTCGTGTTCATAAGATAACATTGTTGCTCATCGGGCAGAGAGCATCTACTGAATTACAGAATTATTTTTATTGTGAGTCATTCTTTTAAAAATAAGAACCATATCTTTCGGACGGTGCTCTTAGATATTGCAAGATGTCCAGTTAAAAGGTGTCACGTCTGTATTTCTTATTCTACAAGTGAAGCTTATTTTTGGTGATGTAATTGACCTCTTATCTATCCGAAAATCATTTCAGCTGTTCCTGTTCTTGGAAATAAAAATAAAGGTGAAATATGACGGGGGGGGGGGGAAGAACTTTTCTTGGATGTTCTTTTAAGATAAAAATTCTCAGGTTTTATCATTTAATACATTGACTTACTACATATACTTCCACGAAATTAATTTTTATCAGTGGATAACTTCTTTTACGAATATAGTGCTTACAACTTATTTTTCCTGAATTATTACCCTTTAAATAGATTATAAGATTTTACATCAATGTATTAATAGCATTATAAAAGCAAAGCCATTTCATTTTGCATTTAATACATTTTAATCAATTTTTTTAACTTTTTTTTTTCTATGAAAGTAAAATATAAAAATACTTTTTATCTATTGTGCAAACGATATTTTCAAATGTAACGAATCACTAACCGCTGCGACTTATCATGTAAAAAAATGCTTACGAGGTTTTACTGAATTTTATCAAGTTTATTTTAGTTAATAAAAACATATTTGGTTAATAAATATCTTTATTAATTTCTTTGTATTCATTGAATTGTTGATTGAATTGAATATTGAATTCTTTTAATTTAAAAAATAATAAATGAGTTATTTATTTCACATCTTAAATTTTAAAATTCAAAACATAGAACAGATTTTTCAACACAAATTTCGTAAGAAGTTTCTGATTTGTTTTATTCATCTTTAAAAATATTTATTACACACAGAAAATCTTTTTAAAGAACACAAAACTGAAAATAAATATTTTTAAATATTTATTTATGTAAGTATTTAATTTTCGTTCAACTGGTAATTATTTTTAATGAAAAGATAAAAATAAGATTTTAACGATTAACTAACTGCATGTTTAGAGTTATTTATCGTCATGTTTCTTAAAATATTTTTTATTGCGAAAATGGAATTTTGTTATAAAAAGTTTTACCACCAATTTATTTGGAAAAAAAATTAATATCTTATATCAATAATTTTTGAAAATATTTTGAATAGAAATTTAATCATAATACATCATACTTAAAAATACTACATTTTTCTAAATCTCTTTCAATCTTTTTCTTAAAACTTCGGTTTCAGACTTCCATGACCTTTTAATTGACCCCGCTATATTTTAGACCGATTAAGGTTCATTGACCGTAGTTTGACTAATTAATTAAAAAAGCGGAAAGTTTTGTCCCATCCTTTTATTATTTACCGGGAGATTTATTTCCATGTACTAAGAATTTTTTTTGTGATTAGAACAACAAGTTATTAAATATGTATAAGGATATTTTATAAAAGTCAGCTTATCGTGTAAAATTCTGAGAAAAGCCACAACACAGGTGCAGCCTTGCTTTTTTTAATCAAGAAAATAACGAATGGCTAAAATTTCTTTACAAGTCATGAATGCCTCTAAAATAATAATCAGTTAATTGAACAATTTTCTAATTTTTTTGAGCTTCGAAATTACTAGTTTTTAAGCGAATTGTTACTTTTTTTTTTCTCTCAGATTTGTTAATGTTGCTGCTACTATTCAAAAGAAATAATCCATTTTCAAGTAACATGAGTTAAGTGTATCACGTCATTCTAATTTTGGAATCCATTAATAATATAGTAAAAACTATAATGTATGATGTAGGAAAGTTACATTGTATAATATAGAAAAATTGCTTTGTGTAATATTGAGAAACTATATTATATAATATTGACACACAGTATTGAGCAATATAACAAAAGTCTTATATTTTACACTGTTTTAATATGACAAAATAATATTGTACAATATTGTTTTTTCAAATTTTACAGTAATATACAATATAATGTGGTACTAGGGTTGCGCATCTTACAGAAAGAAAACAGGAAACGATATCAGAGCACAATGCTAAGCAACATGCAATTAGATATTAAATGATATGCACTATTACATTTGTCATGAGATTCGGACGGCACGTGAAATGACCCCATTGAAAATATTTTGACTGCTTAGAGCTTGGTTTGTTTGGCTTAGTTTAGTTATATTTACATTCTATTTCGAAGCAACACGAGAACTATTTTGGAACGGACTGTAGTCAAATAAAGATAAGGAACAACCCAAGCTGGTACATTTATCTCCAAACTTCCACACCATTCCAATGGAAGGGCATTTGGACCCATTATATTTAACGTAAATAAAGCTTGTTTACAGTGCAGTTCTTCGGTAGAATCGGGTTCGAATCTAGAACCTTCCTGTCTTGATCCCAGACTTTACCACTAATTCACCACAGCCTGTTGAGAGCCTGGAGTAAAGAATTGTGTTCGAAACAACTTTTGATTATCTAAAGAATGCTACTTGGGGACTGTCAAATAATTATTTTTGTCATAGATTTGTATTGAAGTAGAATTTTTAAAAGATTTGATGCATCTATAGAACCGATAATTGTTTCAAAACTTGCGTTTTATGAATGTAAATTAATTAAAGACGAATGAATCAATCACACTTTTATGGATATACATCGAATGAATTTTTTAAATATCTTGGCTGAACATATTTAATTAATTAAATATGTTCATGAACATATGAACATATTTAATTAATAATAATTTCTGTTTCAAACATAATTTTTAAAAGATTAATTCAGCTATAGTTTTATAATTTCATCCACCATTTAATTGTTCAAATGAATAAATTAATATGAATAAGTTAATATTTTGTAGAAATAGAATTTTTTTAAAGAACTGATGCCAATATCGAACTAATTATTGTTTGGAAGCTTGCACTTTATGAGCTAAAATAAATTTAAAGTAATTAAATAAGTAATTATGAATCATTTGCAATTTTATTAATATATATATCGAATAAAACGACTTTTTTTTTATTTAGGGTAAACATGAATTTTGCTATAGTAATAAATTAATCTTTTATCTTATAATTTTTAGCATTCTAATTTTTTAACGTATTTTGGTTTTTAATGGTAAATATACAGTTCATCTTTTTGATTAGAATATCCTCTAATACTTATTAATTTCGACATTTAATACTGTGCACTTTCAAAATCTTCATTAAGTTACCGATTTCAATCCTAAATTACTCAAATTTCATTTCCTTATTTGATATTTCCAAGAATTGATTGATAACTTATTATTTATATCGGTATTTTAATGTGTTTTATCCTTTTTTTTTACATCTGCTGAATAAAAAGAAGGTTAACATTTCCCACAAAAATAATACTTACTACTGAAGACTTTTCTAGAAATCCATGTTCCCTATTATCATGCCATTATTAACTTTATTTTTGTTTAATACTCTAAAGTTAAGACTTACCAGATTATAATTATATAGGGAACTTATAACAAACTACTATAAATCACAGATATATGAAAATGGCATACTATATGTCATTACAAACTGATTTATTTTGCAATAAATACAAATTTCAGTGCCTTCCGCGCTCAGAGCTAAATTTGATAAAATGACATAAATCAAATGACCCTTTTGGATACAAGAAATATGGTCAATGTACTATGTACAATGTTATCTCGTGGAATAATTTGTATTTTTAATATATATTTCGAATATTTTTTTTTAAATTTTTTATTTGCAATATTATTGCCTAATCCTACCTTTATTTTTCAAACGCTAAAGTTTTGGGTAGTAATCGAATAGTAAAGATCTATTAATATCCTTTGTTCCTTGAATTAGTTAATTTTATTCTGATTTGTATTACGTAATTTTCTGAGTATAATCTGCGGATTATCTGTTAAAAAAACATGAAAATCGTCATTTTAATCGTCAATAATAATCCGCTGTCACGGACAATCCATCATATAATTCGCAGATTATAGGACGGTGCGGATTATCTACTGTAATTTTTTTTTGTCGAGGCTAAAAGTAGTACCAGTGGATTATACGCCGTCGCGGATAATGCGCAGGAAATTAGGCTATTTTATACATTGAATCTTACATTTTACATCTTACATTGAATACATTTAAGACATATATGCTTCTTTACAGACGTTGTGGATAAAAGAGTTAAGTTTATTTTAAACTAGATTCCAGGAAATAAATTCCATTTAGCTTTTGTTATCTAACCTGTTACTTTAATGATCTGTTTTATTTTACTTCTACATAATCAGAGCTGAAATTTTGTGCAATATTCTAATAATCTGGACCATCAAAGATTTAGCTCTCGACTTATCTCTTTTGCTATTTGATTGAGTTTTTTTAATGTTCTGAGGTACATATGTTCATTATTAAGGACATTTTGAACTAAAGAATTAAAACTCATTTTGAATAAGTTCCTATAAAATACATTTTTACGTTATCCTCACCGACACGGTTTCGAATTTCAAATATCCTTTCATTATATCCACGATAAATGAAAGTGTTAGAGTATGCGAGTATCGATGTTTGCAGAATAGATCATTAGACCTAGAGATGCTACTAATAAATAGTTATGGCCATTAATAGTTTAAATTTTTTTCTCCTTTCAACGATATCAAAAAGCTCCCATTCTCAAAGTGGTAAATTCATTGGGACCTTAAACAAGCAAATAAACTTTATGTAATCAAATCTCTAATCGACTTTCTGTTTAGTTTGCCTAATAGAAAGTCCGACAAAATTCTTACCCGATTTAAGGTTGGATACACTGGACTAATGCATGAACAATTTTTGTTTTACCACTCAATACATAATATACCAATGCTCTATGTCTTTAATGTCCACTTTCTAACAGAATACCCACACTGTAATAATAAACGCATCCTCTACTTTCATACTTCTTGCATCACTTTATGAGACATTATAAAAATTCCCCATCACTACCTTTTTATTTTCTTAAAATGATCGATTTTTACTATTTGATTTAATTTTTAAGTATGTTTATTAAAGTGCATTTTTCCCGCCAGTAGCTTTTTGAAAACTCTATATGTTGTAAGGTATGCCCATACACAACGAAATTTTAAACAAGTTTTTAAAATAAAAGAAATTCTCACCATATGCTTGATTTCAGTTTAATTATAAGAGATTCTTGGGTCAATAAGCTTCACCAAATGAATCAATCAACCTTCTATTGTAAACGTTACACAAAAGTGAATATACGACTTGAAACAGCTGGGAAAATTTCAGTTATGATCATCGTCTGCTTTATACCGCTCTACCTATCACATGACCAGAGTGTTTAGGGTTAAATTAAAAAGAAAATTCTAGTAATTTAAAAGCAGTAGAAGTATATTGACTACATGCAATGCCACCAAGGCTGCATCTAAATGTCTGGCAACAAGTTCCAAATGATTATTACTTTTTTTAATAACCCTATTCCACCCCTTCCCCTAGACGCAGTGATTGAGGCGTCTGAATCACGCGAGCATCAATAATAACAAACAAAACGACCCGCTCCTGACAAGAGAAATCACCCGAAATTAGTCAAAGCGTGTTTTTTCAATCCCGATTCCATGCTATCTCTAATTAAAATCGCCTAATAAAGGGGAACCGTCATTACGAGAGGCACTGGAACAATGCTTCTGAAGTAATCCTATATATAAATTAGAGAGCTTCCGATAAAGAAGATAGATATCAGACGGATCTCGAGACTAAATTAAATCTCGATGGAAGAGTTTGATGGACAGCATTCTTAATGGTGAACCTCCCCTGATGTGACGATGGTCCAAGTCAAATGGGACAGGGATCATGGGCGGCTTTAAATTATGTCCCGTTTGGGGCTAATTAGCTCCATTAGAAGCTGTAGTAGTCATCTGTGGTTTGAAGCACCGCTAACAGAATTTTTATGACGGCTAATACAGAAATTAGGGATGGGTTTATTCTAATAAATCTCCCTATGTGAGGGCAATGTTTTAGATGAATCCTTCCTCTTAAAGAAAGTTACTATGTTTAAGGCATATAATCAGATAACTAGATGAACTTTGTCTTTTATTTGTTTGAGCCATGTTTGATGATTTTTTTTATTTTAAATAATTTTTAAAAAATTTTCTAAAGGATGTCCCAAAATTAACGCGATATGAATCTGCCCCATTCGTGAAGTAAACTGTTGGAAACCCTATTAAAAAACCCATTTGACAGCTGATAGTTTAGGATTAGTAAAAATGAAGCGTTACTCGGGAGAACAACGTGTTTACGCAAGATTTAAGTTAAATAAAAAAACACATTTTTATCTTTAAATTATTATATTTTTAATGAATCGTAAAATACATAGGATAGGCTTATGGATGGAATAAAATAAAGTCCCACAGCTTTGCTGGCACATATGCTCTCTTTTATGGAATTTTTCTATGACCATTTTGCATAAATGGGGAATTTTGTTGATGCAGAGTTGAATTTCCTCTTTCAATGCACGCGTGCTTGTGAGCTTGTTGGCATAGACCTTCGACTTCAAATAACCCCATAAAAAGAAATCCAATGGTGTTAAATCACATAATCTAGGGGACTAATTCACTACTTTTTGAAGTGTGGCCGCCAGACTTTCCTTATTTTTGAAATATTGTTCAACAATGAAAACACATAGTTCTAATTTTACTAATCCTAAACTATCAGCTGTCAAATGTTTTTTAATAGAGTTACCAATACTTTACAGCATGAATGACGGCAAATTCAAACCTTGCTTAAATCTGGGAGCACGTTTTGCATTCCTAAAAAGCTAGATATATCATAAAGAGAAACAATTAATAGGTGAATATAAATGAAATAATACGTTAGTTATTATCCAATCCAATATATATCTTATCCAATATAAATTAATCTGTATTGGATAAGGATATGACTCAGATTTATGACAGAATACTTAATTACATGATTAAATGAATTACTGAAATTTAATAGTATTCACATCTAAAAAAATTAATTCAATTACATTAATATCCAATTTTAAACTTAGGTGAAAGCAAATTTGGAATAGACTACTTTATTCTGTACCATGATCAGACGATGAAGACCATACATAAACAAACAACTGCCTCTCCTAGCTTCCAGAAGGTACCAACTTCTTTGACATGCGGCGAACGATGTTTGATAAAGGATGATTGATGGTTTAAAAATGTTTGATACACGGCGAATTTAACATGACGTGTCTTCAACGTACATCTGACTTTTGCAAGAATCGAATTTTAAATATTGTACTTTATTGTTGCCTAACTACATTCTCCTAATAGTTTTGCTGCGATCTACCGCATCTTAAAGTTTAGTTTAGCAAATCGCACATCTTTTGACTTCCCTACAGAAATTAAAGTTTCCCTCTATTCAAGAGCTTCAGATATTCAATCGCTCTTTCGATTTGCTGTTGATTACATCGATAATAAAATGAATAGCTACAGAAACCAAAGAATTGATACATATTTCTTCTTAATAGAGAATAAATGTGTAAAACTCAAGGACAGACAACATTTAATAATATTCATCCAGAAAAAATCTTTAAAATGGCCAGTAAAAACTAGAGAAATAAATACTAGCTCGGTGGTAAGGCGATAGTATCCAAAATTTGGCAACAAATCATCATATATTACGCTTTCGGCATTTTATTTCGTTGCAGGTTTTAAGAAGGTACTCATGGTAATAGGACAAAAAAACATGAAGAGTGTTGTTAAGGACGTCCTTAGTTTCAACTACAATATGGATGGTAAAAACCATCTCGGAACTATAGTTGACGGTGGAGATTAGAAGAATGATTGATAACTTAGAGGAGGGCCATAAGGTGGAAAATGAAATGGATAATTTGGCTTCACCCAGAAGCACTTGTTTGTGCATGAATATTCTTCTAAAAGTACTGGTAAAGAAGTGAAAACGGTTGTAGAGGTCTCCCCCCCCCCCGAAAAAATAAATAGCACCAAAATATAATTTTTATATCATTTCGTAGGGAGAGAGAAACTGTTACAAATCTATGGAGAACGTCGATCTCCAGAAGTGTATGAAGCTTGATTAGGCATGATGGGCATCTTGGTTATGAAGCCATATTTGCCTGTCGTCCTAAAGATGCATACCACTGGCACTCGTCCATGAAACTGTTACAAATCTATGGAGAACGTCAATCGCCAGCAGTGTACGAAGCTTGACATCAAGCTGCGCCATTTACCATGATTAGGCATCTTGGTAATGAAG
The DNA here is from genome assembly GCA_026543865.1 of Argiope aurantia. Classification (NCBI taxonomy): domain Eukaryota; kingdom Metazoa; phylum Arthropoda; class Arachnida; order Araneae; family Araneidae; genus Argiope; species Argiope aurantia. The sequence continues at coordinate 147,754 of JAPMOR010118866.1, read as the reverse complement.
CCATATTTGCTTGTCGTCCTAAAGATGCATACCACTGGCACTCGTCCATTGACAATGATATTTAAATGGTAAAAAGAGTTTAAAGTTTGAAAGCATCAATAGTAAAGCACAGTCCTCTGCACAGATGACCTTTGTTTTCGTGGGAAAAGTAATTGCTTACTAAATGGTATTTAGAGAAAGTGGAGATCAGATTTCATTCAAGTATCATAAACAATTTTTACCACAGTATCCGAAAAATCATTTCGAAACTCTAAAGTACAGTGATGGCCAAATACAATTATGGCAGTTGAAATACAGAGATTGAAATAAATCTTAGTGTCTATATGCTTTAAAAGACCCATGAAACGAATCAAACACTCGTTATAGGTTTAATAACAATTCAAAATTTTTTTATGAGTTTTAGTTTTCAGTTTAAATTTTATTTCAGAAATATTTGTATAAATCCAAATATCCCCAATTTGCTAGTTTGCGATTTGTAATTAAATAACTAAGTTTTTAAAATATTTGAATAGAAACGTTGTGTCATCCACTTATCATCCATCCAACAGTCTAATTGAAATCGTATTATGGCTAGCACTGTTAAAAGTCCCTCGGTTCTACAAATCTTGAATCTGTCAAATTAGCCGCTGTCCGTGTAAGATCTGCATACTCTAGTTAAGCAAGTAACGTTTCAAATTTAATAAATCAGTCTAGTATATTTTCATATACATCAAAGTTGAATGGTTCAATATCCCAAGATTCCTCAGCACTTTTTTAAAAAATAAATTGATTTAAACATAACAAATAGAAAAATATATCTGAACATCAGGTTTCGTATATAGTAGACGTGTGTCTACTATATACGAAAGACATGTGTTCCTTCATATTACAGAAATGATGGGCTAAAATAATTTTTTGGAAAATGCAGTGTCATGAAATTTATTTGAGAAGTTATAAAAATACATAAAAATCATTTTGTCTCCCTACAGTTTCAAATGGATTAATTTCAAATACAGAAAGCAAATTTATTCTATGTTTCCATTGGAGGATCACAGTAGCATCGTTTCCTTTCCGGGTTAGAATGATAGAAGATCCACAGAAGCGAGGAATAAAAATATTAATGGCTGGAAAAGCAAGAACCGAAAGAAACATAATGAATTCAGTCTACTGTCGCAGTGATTCAGAGCAGTTGACATAGTCCCAGCAGGTGGTATTTCACTGATCATCATTTCCCGGCATGCAAATTAAAACATTGTCAGTCTTCCACAGGCTTCGTTGAAAGTTCCGGAGTCTGCAAAGACGTTTAATATTTGAAATAGAATATTCATTACCATCGAGTGGTGTGTATTGAACCATAAATTGAGGAGTGATGCGTCTGAAATTCGTGACAATACTTCATCAGCTAAGTGTGGCGGCAATGTCGAAGTGAACATCTGTTTTGTTGTGTCAGAATGCTGTGTTTGTACTTACTTTTCCATGCAAATACATTCGAAGTTATAATCACTATAAATATGAATGATTGCTGAATTATTTTATTCAGCGGGTGGTAGTCAAAATAGTTGTATTATTAATGAGTTTATGATTTATCACAATAAGATTATTGATTTGTTTTAGCGTGTATAATCAATTTGTTATTGAAAGTCGCTCTTTCAATGTCAGTGACCAACAGTGAAGTGGTTCATGCATAAATATGAATGTTTTTCCACTAGAAATAGACAAGACAGCAAAAATAAGGTTCTTTTTGATATGTTGTTTGTCATTTAACTTCATCCTCTAGACTTTCGTATTAATTTTAGGCGATGAACTCATTTTGGCTCATCTGTAAGTATAATAATCTATATTTGTTTTATGTCTTTTATGTAAATATACATACATAAATATAATTTAGCATGCATATTCATGAAGATAAGTCACTGTCCGCTTTTCAATTTATTAGTAAGTACACTGTCCAGTTTACTAATAAGATCAAAAATAAAATTTCGTTTATTAAAGTCGTAAATTAACTTGTGTTTAACTCTCCAATTTCGATTTTTCACAGTAGCAGAGAGAGAGAGGGGGGGGGGGGGTTTTTTTTCATATTTTTATGTAATAAACATGGGTTTTGTTAGATGATACTAATTGTCTTTTTAAATGAACTTCCATTAATCTAGCGTTTTTATTTACTCGTCTGTTTTATATTTAATATTTGTCAGATTACTAAGGGTCTACAATTAGTTGGATTTTTACTATATATAGAATATTCATAGAATAAATTTTGAAATTAATTCCAATTTTTTGTAAACAAACATTTTTCAAACTATAACAAATAATTTCATCACATTTCTATTGTATTTCACTTGACATTCATTTTAATTTTATATTTTTTTCTTATTGATGTTTTTAGTATCATTGTTCAAATATTATGTAAATAGATGTTAAACCATTAAACTAAACGGGTTCTTCTATTCACTTTCAAATATTCCATAATTTTCAAGAGATAAATGTCAGCGATTTTAATCTTTCCTTTTTGAAGATTTACTGCCAATCTGTAACAAAATTATTCTACTAAATCCAAGTTATATGTCGAATTATCAATAGAATCAGATCTCAAAGCGGATCTTTCTGAACTATTCCTTAGCGTTTGTAAATATTTATCATCATTTTAATTCTGTATATTTAAAATGAAAAAAAAATCAAATTATTACTATTTTAATCAGTGTAAATAAGCCTCCACCACCATTTGAATGCTGGATGGAGTTAAAAATATATACTGTTCGTTTAATCTACATCATTGGCGGATGACAAATCCCATCTTTTGTTTTGGCGTCTAGCAACTAAGGGTTTTTATTTATTTATTTATTTTATAAATTTTACAGATTGATTTATCGGTATGCGAATAAGGTTAAAAATGAATAAAAATTAGCTATGGGATTGTAAACTTCGCATTTTATTTATTTATGTTGGGTTATAGTAAAAAAAAGTCAAAAAGTTGAAGTCTGTTAATTTTATTACTTAATATTCAAACCGATTTTAGTGATTAATTTTAATTTGAGTGTTCGTAAGCATCATGGATAGAAGAAATCTAACTTCATGGAAACAAGATTTTTCACATTACTACATGTGTAATAATTAAAAAAAAATTCCTAATCACTCTTCAGTGTGGGTGAGATTTTCTATTCAACATTCTCTAGTTAAATCTGTGATAATAATATCTCCGAGATTGTTAATAAGATATATGTCCATCTAGACGGGAAGATTTTCTAGATACTATAATACATTCTCTAGTTAAATCTGTGATAATAATATCTGAGAGATTGTTAATAAGATAGATGTCCATCTAGACGGAAATATTTTCTAGTTATTATAATAATTACTGTTATTAATTATCATAAATTTAATTTTTGATATTTTATAAAAAAATAGAAGAAAAAGTTATTTAATCAAAGAAAATTAGTAAAACCTTAGCAAGTCTTTTTTTAAATTCTGATTATCTCATTGGTGTTTTTCACGCAAATATTATCGCAAAAAAAATTTATATAAAATTTCTATTTTGAGTATTTATTCTTGAAAGCCAAGAACGTTATAATTTCGCAAATAATAATTAAGTATTATTCCGCCAAAATCGTAAATTGTGGTAGTATGGAAATGTAAGAAAATATACGTTTTAAAATTAAATACATATTCTAAATTCGGTCCAAAACAACTCCCGTCAAGTTTAAAAATCCGGTTAATTTGCTAAATTAAAATCGACCAGACGCTGGTGCAATTCAACTAACTGTAACTGCAGTTGCTTGTTCTAGCAGAAAGTCACAATTGATTGGTTTGAGAGGAATGAACCAACAACAATTCCTATAAAAAAATTATATCTCAAAAATTGCATTTATTACACGATTTGTAGTAATGCTATATTAGATTATGTTATCAAAAATTATGACACTATTGTATCCTAAGTTTTGTTTGTGTGTGTGTGTGTGTAATAATTTAATGAAGAATTTTGAGATTAAACTCATGACGATATCCAGAAATTTCACTTCTCTCAAACTGATGCACAAGCAACACATTTTTATTTATTAACCCAGACTACCATTATATTACATCACGCGAACAGAAGAAAGCTCTTCTATCCTTTCTTAATCACCTTAAATCAAACGATCCAGTTTCTTAGATTACTCCCCCCCCC
>JAPMOR010118866.1:118173-143216 GCA_026543865.1 Argiope aurantia | reverse complement strand
CTAAAATAATGTAATTTATTTAAGTGCTTGCATACGCGTATTATATACTTGGTTCATTTTTCAAATTGTCTGGGAAGGCAGTAGCACCTGGTTCAGCTTCAAGGTTGAAGGATTCCAGGTTCGAGAATATTTGTCCCCCCCAAAAAACATTTATATTGCTTCAAAATAACAACTAATCTTTAACGCTAATTAACGAAATTAAGCTTAAATACACATTTCTCATACAAATTCTACATAAATAAAATATTTTTCTCTGCAACATTTCAGAATAGTAACCTTTGACGATTATCTGGTTCCCAAGTATTAATTCTTGTTGCAAACATCAAATATATATTTTTTATGTAACTTTGTTTTATTGCTTTTCTTAATACATATTTTTTAAATTTCAAATTTTTATTGACTGTTATTTAAGAAGCCTTACATGATTCTGTTCTTTGCGCTAAACAGAGAGTTAAATGTTATTTCTAATTTGTTATTATCTCATTCAAAATTTGATCATTAATTTATAATGGAATTTCAGTTTTTCTGATGTCAAACATTATTGTAGAAATTTTTTTTAAAAAAATTACTAAAAGCATGCTCGTTACTGAAATCCACTCAACATGGAAATATAAATTGAATCCATGTTTTAATAATTAATAAAAAAAAAGTCAGAAAGGAATATTAGTAGCAACAATGAAAACGATTTGAGTTTCAGTTCAACGCTGAAATATATTGCTATAAAATACGATTAAATATTTTTTTTAATTGATTAAAAATAAAAAAGTATTTTAGATAGCAAAATAGGCAAAGTAATACATTCTATTGCCGGCGTCCTGGCCTAGGGGTAGCGCGTTTTCTCCTTGATCTGAACGTTCTGTATTCGAGTTCTAGTTAGGGCATGGTTGTTCTTTACCCTGTGTTCTACCTGTGATGTGTTTGAAAGCCCCCCCCCCCCTGTAAAAAGGGGTTGTGTAAGCGAGTGTGAGAGTGACATCTTCATATGAGTAGAAGTCAGACCTTCTGCCCTCGGGCACTGAGGGGTCTTTACCCTCAGAAGCTACTACACCCCCTTTCCGTGGTAACGCCAACACGACATCATCATCATCAATACGTTCCTTTCTTTTCTTTTCTTTGTTTTGAAATTTGAGATGATGTAAAAATTATTCTTGCCCTGTAAATTTTTCAGAAATATCGCGAGGAAACATCACAGTTATCATCGTTTAATTTTTAATTAATTAAAACTCTTTCAGGCCTCTCTGCAAAGTTTGTATATATGCTGAGATGAGTATCTCTACATCAAACGATCGGGCTTGCAATCAATCTTTACACACTCATGATTCACAGACGTTCATTTTTATTTTCACTAGAGATGAAATATCTTAATAACTTGAGAAACTACTCAGACGATTAACAGTACTTTGACTAGATAATATAGTACTAACAGTTTTCATAATCATATTTACTATTTATTATTATTATTTTTGGCTTAATAACGTACAGACACCTAGGGATAAAAATATGGTTATCTTAAGTTTTCCCACATTTCTCGATGGAACAAGAATCTAAATGTTTCATTCTTTTTCATCTCATACCATCTGATGTCTTCAAAGTATCTTGATTTTTCACAAAATATCAATTAATCAAATTAAGTTACAATTCAAATTAATTCCTCAATTGAGCCAAATGATTTCCTTTTCTTAAATCAATCTTATTTCTAAATATATTTCAATATACAAGTGCCAGGGAGAAAAAAAAATGATACTCCAGAATATAAAAAATTGAAACCAGATGATTGTGAAACTGATAAAAATAAATAAACATACGTATCAGTGCTTCAAATACTTCTAGTTTTTTGAAGAAATATCTCAATTTTTATTAGATCAACATAAATAAGTCATTTAAATGACAACATGGACGTTTTTTCAGTGTGTTATCTTTGATTTGGGAAAAAAGGACAGATAATGACAATAATTAGTTAATTTACAAACAATTTTTAAGGGTAGAAAGTCATATATTCAAATTTGTGAACAGTTATGCTAATATAACTCAAAATTCATTGCAATAAAGCACGAACTATAGAACACAAATCACTGAAATTGCGAAACTGATTAGGTTCGAATTGGTCAACCAAATATGAAAATAAATTCCACAACGAAGTTTTGGAATTTATTTTCATATTTGGTTGAAATATGAATAATCAGAGAGAGTTTTGGAATTTGTTTATAAGAAGAAGGATCTAACTTTCTGGAATTTTTCTTCGCAATATGAGAACCATTTTTTGCCCAACTTCGAGACCTTGCGCCTCACAGAAAAACTTCTGATACCAAATCTGGTCACCAAGTCACTATCTACCATCAAGCCAAAATCATTGAAATAATATAAATATTGAAAATGATTTACTTAGACCGTGAAAGTTACAAGTATTTTCATTGATGATAAATACCTTGTATTTGTAACTACTAAGTGATGTTTTATCCTTCATACTATAATTCTGGTATTGATTTCCTTGAATTACCATTGAAATAATCAGAGAGAGTTTTCTCTTTTTAACTTTATCGTGCATTTTCACAATATGGCTAGTATTACCTTTTCTAGTATTACCACTTTTTCACAATATAGCTAATTTCACTTTATAATGGAAATTTAGACATTCCATGCCAATCAACACATCTGCCGTCAAAAGATTTCATTCTTCGATATTATACAAAATAAGGAAATGTCAGAAAATATTGAAACAGGGAAAATGTCAGAAAATATTGAAATTTACCAATAAAATATTTTTATTTAAATACATGTCTTAAAATAAATGTTATATGCCAAATTTCAAGAATCTAGCTCGTTGTCTGGCCTTTTGAGTTATTTTCCTCAAATTCATGAAGGCGGACACACATCCAACTTATAGATTTCATTCAAAATATGATATCTCAAGTTTTGATGGAGACCAAATATCAAATTTAATTTTTCTAGATTGTCTATTTCTGCTTACCAAATTACATTTGGATTGAAAGATATAACTCCAAAAGTAATTTTTTTTTAAATCACGTAGGTTTGCAGCAAAGATTTTTCTAAATATCATATTCAACTTTTTTATTGCTACCATGTTTTTTTATTCTTTTTCTTGATGTAAGAGAAAGTAAAAGTTTAATAACTACAATCTTGTGACAATGAATTAATATTTTGTATTATGTCTTCAATGAAGCAAGTATGCACACGTTTAATATTCGGCATATCAGATGTCAAATTAAGGCAGGCATTTAAATAAAAACGCTTGTGCTTGTAGAATCCTTTTCAATTAACACGAGAATGATAGGAGGACTTCCTGCTTTTGACAGGTAAGATTCAGTATTCTGACAGCATCCCTAGTATTTGTTTTGCATAACATCCGGGAACAAAGAATTTTGATGACAGAGTTTTATAATGATCCCTCAGTTTTTAAAACATAAAAGCAGTAATAATAATAAAAAACATCTCATTAATAAAGTAGCTCGTCTTTCTTATCAAATTCCTTCAATTCAGAAATGTATCAATTTACTATGCGTATCCGGTTTATCTGCGAACACCCCCTTGACACCTTCCAAAAAAAGAATATGCGGGAGGGGGAGAGATCAGGCAGGAAGACAAGCCTTCGCCTTTGGCCTTAAGAAAAGCAACCCCTTTTTTAATTCATCTTGGAACACCACCAGCCTAATTACCACCTTCTTTTAGACAAGCTGACAACAACTTGATATCTCCATTCACTGAGCAAAAACACTGCGATGCACCCGGTTAACGATCTCTTTTTTTCAAGCAAAAAAACAAAAAAAAGCAAAAAATAGCATCATGAAGGTTTGCGGGAGATTGTCAGACTTAAAATCTTCGATCCATCATTAATAATTTCACTTAACATCCATCTTTCATTGTCTGGAGTTCTTTCTGTGGACTGGAGGAAAAAACCTCAAGACATCCTACCTCGTTGAGCACGCCATATCCTCATCGGTTAGGCTGGACGCCAGATCTGCCTTTGTTTAGGGTGTTTGGTGCCGTTTTGATTGCAGGAATCATCATTGAAGAAGAGGTTGTTATGCGACCCTTTGCAATAAATAAAAAGAAATGTAAAGCAGATTAGAGGAAACCTCAATGGAGGCCTGGAGATCAATATTCTTAACAAAGATGTCACGGCCTACTCGATTTGGACTTTGAAGACAAGGAAGACGATTTGATCTTATAATTACAGTATAACTAACAAGGGAGTCCTTAATCTCATAATGACTAGGAGGACAGTAGTTGATTATGTTTCCCATTTAACAAAATGCACCTTCCAGAAAGTAAGATTACTTGAATGTGAATGGATAAATTAAAGAAATAGATAAATTTAACAAAAAAAATTCCTCTCGGCAAGCTAAAAGCAGAGGTAGATTCCTTTGCATCTGAGTTAATATTTCATGAATCTAATTTGAGGTAAAAGTAGGGCTAGAAAATCCTTTTACAGCCACTGACTTCTAAGATATTGCAATTATCGGAAACCTTTAAATACAAAAGCTGTTTGTCTTAATGAGACGCTAATTTGATCTATTTTTCTATCTTTAATATTTAGAAAGTTATAGTGAAATAAACATTTTCCTTTTTCTCACCATTTCCATTCCCTTTGCCAGATGGTCCTTTTATGAACTCATCCAAGATTTCTACATTTATAACAACATAGTCCAAGTTACTGCATTATGTTACTGCATTTTTTTGCTTAATTAGTGGTCGTATTCTTTTATAATTCTTGTTCTGTTTCATTTCTGTAAAAAATAGTGTCCAAAAGAAATTACTTCAGTCATCTTTTTCATAATATTGGGAAAGCGTTATACGTATATTATATATACAGGGTGTTGCCGAATTCAACCAACAAATACAGAGGAGTGATAACAGGCATCAAGAGGATAAAGAATCACCATACAACATAGGGTCCCAAAACATGTTTAGAAGGTAAAAATCTTGCAAATATAGGGAGCCCGAAAATTGAAAAAAATTGTAAAAAATTAATAAAAAATAACGAATGATGCTTCAGCTATGAATTTTTTTAAAAGTAAAAGCACATTCTTAAATTTTTTTTTTTCGTGTTGGTAACATGCCGATTTGATGGTTGGTAACATGCGGATATAGGGGGTCGTAAATTACTGAAAATGAAAAAGTAGTTTAGAACACATATTTGTAAAAATATTGAAACTTGAAGAAGGAAAACGAATGAACAAGATGGGACTCTTTTTGTAAAAAAGATTTTAACTGCTGCTGGTATGTTCTTTCCTTTTTGTTTTAATAATTGAGAGTTCTTATATAGTTTATTTTATGTTACTGCATTTTTTTGCTTAATTAGTGGTCGTATTCTTTTATAATTCTTGTTCTGTTTCATTTCTATAAAAAATAGTGTATCTCTTAGGCCTTATTTTTAGGGGATTTTTGGGTCACGAGGTATCAATACTGTTGGACAAAGGTCTGATTCCTCACAGAAAAAATTTTGAATCCCTGCCTGAAGGTGACACTTGAGAAAGTCTTCAGGCCGGATTCTTATTTTGTTTCGTTTAATTTTGGCTCTATTTTTTTCTTTTAACTTGGATTTTATTTTTTAAAGAAGAGTGGTTTTGGGTTCTAGGGACCATGATCGGCGAAGATCTTCAGAAATTTTCATAAAGTCGTGTCATGAGAATCATTGCAAAAGGTTGTCTTCCTACAGGAATCTGCCGAAAAACAGATAATGCAATTTGAATGGATAAATGAAATAAAAAAAAACAGCTCATTAATAAAGTAGCTCGTCTTTCTTATCAAATTCCTTTAATTCAGAAATGTATTAATTTAGTATGAGTATGAGGTACTCATGAAATGAATTATTTTGGATTTGGATGTTAATTAAAACATTACGGAATGAAACTCTAAAATAAATGCAAGTTGAATTTGTATATATACTTTCTTTATATTATCTTTTAAGGAATATATAGTTCTTTTTAAGCTGGATTTAATTGTATTTTATTACTTTTTCTCTTTTTCATATTAAAAAGTTTACAAAGAGAAACAGTATCATGAACAATTTGACTTCTAACTTTTGATAAATTTTCAAGTTTTAGATTTCTTGGGCATGAAAAAACATTTTAGGAAATAATATCTGTTATCCACGTGTGTGTAAAGTCAATATTTCAAAAATTAAAAGGTTAAAATTTAGTGTATAATTTTACAATCGGAATTTTAAAACTGTTCCGATTAGTACAAGATATTCAATAATATTGCTAAAATAATGTATGAGATTCAAAATATTGAAAAATACATTATGCTAGTAAAGATGATAAATTTTGGAAAAATCAGTCATAGAATTGATTGCCACTGCTTTATTTTTATGTAATTAACTGCAAAAATTCAATAAGCTAGCTTTATAAATTTTAGCAATAGTCTTTACGCAAAGATGTAGATATATGTGAAATTTATATTCCTGACCTTCCATCCACCCATGATGGATTTACATGACGGGTAGATGGATGGCCATTTTCTCCGCTTACATATATGCACGGTAAGACATAAGATGTTAAATGAAATTTGTGTTTTCTACACCACATTATAGTTTTGAGGTAAATTTTAAATTCAGTAGACCTGTAGGAAAAATTGCTTCCCATAATGCTTACTCGATTCCTTTAATTGTAAGATAAAGCTAAACTCAAAACCTGCCATATTACGAAAGTTCATGAGGAAGATGAGGGAACAGCTGTTCCTCTAATTATAATTTTTAGCAATTCGTACAAATCAAAAGCAATTCGTACAAGTTATTAGTTTCACCAATTATTTCGATTTTTCATTGCTAATAAAAGTAGATAAATAATAATGATAATATATAAATTCAACTTTTCATTTGCTACATCTAATAAAACTCTATTTAACACGTTGACTGCCATGCCCCTCGCATTCGTGTGACAGCAAAAATTGTCAATGTGGAATTTAATGTGGTTAGAAAAGCCTATGTTTAGTTTAAATCTCCTTGTTTTAACACGTTGCTCATCAAGTGAATCACCTGTGATTCATACATACTATCTAATTAGATATTTTCCTCTCTATTAAAATTAAAGGAGAGCAAATAAGTAAACATCATACGAAATAATTTCCTGAATTACAGGCATGAATCATGGCAAGAAACGTGTTAACGAAGTGAACCTTCTTATTTTATGAATTTCCTTATTTTCAAATATGTGGTAGTATTTTGGAATATTATTACCATAATTAATTAAAAATGGTCATTTTAAACAAACAATAATAATAAGACTTCCTTTGATTTTTTGACGTTCTTTTAAAATGAAGAAAAGATTGTGTTTAGCCTCATTGTGAAGTAATGGTTCTGCTTCCTATGATCAGCTTGATCTACAATATGTCCTAGATCTATAATCTTGATACTACAATAAGAAAGAAAAATTTTTAATGCAATTGTTTTGCGTTTCCGAATAACTTCATTTACATTCACACAGACAGGCAACAAGTCATCCAATCGACTGATTTGATCTAAGATTACAAAAATATTTAAATTTCTGAGAATAAAGGAATGAGCCAAGTTTCATACATATGTTCTTTATATACTTTTGAGCTTTCTATGTACACAGATGGATAAACATATAGATACTTTCATCTGACTGATTTTATCTTAAAATTTCCACGTTCTACACCTCTGTTCTGTAAATAAGAAAGAAAAATGTGGAATGTGTAAAATATACCAGAACCACTAATAATATTAATCCCAAAAAAATATTTTTTGAACTAAAAAAATTTGCTACACTCAGGCCAACCTAAAATTCTCATAGCAGAATTTTTTGATAATTATAATATTTAATATCTGTACACTTCGTGCGCGAGATATTAAAAAAATACAATTATTATTTGCATGAATCTTCTGTGACAGCTCAGTTTTACTTAACCGAGAGCTTTCAGCTTAAGGAAAATTATGCAAACCACATTTTTTATACGCTCTTATAGAGAGCTTCTAAAATAATACACAGTAGTCATGTTAAAATATTCCTTATAAGCTATGTTCTACCTAGATCATAGCTTCTTGTTTTAACTCCCGGCTGTGTTTAAAATGATGCAAGTCAAATGAAGGGCCTTATCAATATTGTGTGTCGTGACAGTGGCTGGCAAAGTGCAAAAGGCTAAAAATGCGCGGCGACTTCATGGCACGAGACAGACATTTTCTACTGTATAACTGAATATATTTACGAGTCAAGAACTAGGTATGATTGTATACTGATATTATCAGGTAACAAATAATTGTGTATTGATATCATTAAATGCAACGAGATGTTAAACGCTTTTATGCTAAGAATTATTTCATTGAATGTATACAAAGATTATTTGCACATATTTTTTAACTCATTAATACGAATGCATAAAAAATCGTTTGGTTTAAAACAATTTTATTTTTGTAGTAATTATTTGAGAAGATTTTAAATTATCGTTTGATATTCTGAAGTTTTTAAATTATAGAAATGCATTGGTAAATAAATTATTAGAAGACAGCCATGTTTGTGTCTTTTAGGAAAATAAATTATTATTCTATTATTGAAGAAGGTTGTAAAAGTTTTTTAGCGATATAGTTAAAGCAAGAATAATTATGACGGTTAATAATGAAAGAAAATGAATTAATATTAGTTATTAATAATTTGCCTTCTACTAAAAAAAGAATTACAAATATTAAAAAAAAGAGCTTCTACAAATATTCCTAAAGTAAGATCTTTAATTTTGAAATAAAATTCGCCACTTGAAATAATTGTAGCAACATCAATAAACAGCTTAGTTTCGATAGCAAATAAAATAAAAAAACAGAGAAGGATTCTTATACAATCTAAAATAAAATTTAGATTCTATAAAAGTCTCAAAAAATATAATAAAAATATCCTTTTTCTAATAAGAATCCAAGTAAATCTAAAATAAATTAAGAGAATATTCGTTTTTATCCATTCCTATAATTATTTTTTCATTGTCCTTTCAACTTCTTGTAAAAGAATTGATTTGTACGTGGGTTGAATTTTTAGGATTACTTATTTGCAATAATCTTTATGTCGTGCATGAGAAATCGTTAATATTCAATTTAGTCGAATTAAATATATTGTATTTTTTCAGATATGTGACTGAATGTAAAGCTTGATGCCGGATTTTATTCAAGTTGCTGGAAAATAATAAAATGTTATATCATTAGATAAAGTATCGATGCATTTAGACTATTTCAATGAAAAAAAAAGTTTTTAAAGTAAGAAAAAGAAGACAATTTTGATTTTTGGTTTAATGGAATCTCTAATTAAGGCACTTAAGGCTTAGTAGTCTCGAGATAACTGTTGTTTGTAAAAGTTCAGATTGAAGTTGTAAAAGTTCAGAAGACAGTTTTATAAGATATAGAAAACAATTTTCCATTTTATAAAACATTTAAGTGCTATATTTAAGAATAGAAACGGCATTTCTGTACTCACATTCACATCAAGCAATAAATATTAAAACTAAGCAAGCAGCCATGCACTTAAATCCAGATACCAGTTCTTGAAAAGAATAAAAACCAAGTATCTATCCAGTATTTTGCAATCAGATTTCCTACTAAATCATAAACTGTTTTTTTTAAAAAAAATCATGCATTATAGAAAGAGTATTAAATCAATCTAAAACGTAAGATTATTGATGATCAATGGAAATCTCTGGAAAATGAATGGTGGAAGCGACTTATTTCAATAAAGAAATTCTTTTTCTCCTCACGGAAATTCAGATCAAATAACTAAAAATAATTCATAAGAATTTTATATAAAAATCTTTTATATTGGGACAAAATTATTGTGTGAATAGTTTCTACATTAGGAACTGAGAACTTACTGAGGAAATTTACTAATATATTCTTGAGTTTCTATTATAAAACTAAATATTTTCTTCGAACGTTTTATTAGACAAAAATTATAGAAAATCAATTCAAAATTCTTTAAAACTATTTAACATACTTATTTTCCTTTACAAATAATATTTAAAAACCATCGAGTGTGGACTCCCAAAACTTTATCGCATACTCTTTAATAAACTTGTCATCACAGAGAGAGAGAGAGAGAGAGTCTTACATGGCATCGGCGTACAATAGTTACGAAATATTAACTAAAGGTTAGATTTAGCATTTTTACTGAATCTATCGTGTCATCCTTGGCGAGCTATTTGGGGATTAATACTTGGCATGCATCAATAGAATCCCAAATTCAAATTTTTGTTTTAGACAAGCTTTTCTCAACCGATCTAAATAAGGATTTGACACAAAACTTGCAATTGTAGTCACAAAATCTCGTATCAAATATGATACATTTCAGTCATTGCGTTTCTGAATTATCGCTTTTACGTGTTTCTGAAATTATAGATCGACAGACGGTCAACCCCTCGTTGGATTAGGCACAAAATATGATTGGTCTCTTTGTATAGATGATTAAATCTATGTACCGAATTTTATCCATCTAGCACTCTTCGTTTTTTAATTATCGTATTTTATATTCAAACAGTCGGACTAGGGATTGCAATACCGGTATACTAGGATACCGAATACCGGTATTTTGAGCCATTTGTACAATTTTGTAATACCGGTATTCACAAGTTTAAATACCGGTATTTTCGGTATTTACTAGAAATTTTTTTAATTTACATGGATTGTCAATATAGCGAAATGGTATACGTTTTTGTTTTTATGTCTCCCTAACGGGCGAAATTAATTAGACTGTGAATACAAAGTTGCATCGGGTAATCAAAAGAAGTGATAAAATACTGTTTAACAACGGATAGTAAAACCCTCCGCGCTTTTGCGCGTGCTTTAGGATGGGTTTAATTCGACAAAATAGGGGTGAGAGGAAAGATGAAAGGAGGAGATGTTTTACATTTAACAATGAAGACTCGCTGTTTTAAGAGACGTAAACATTGCAGATAATTAGTAAATACAGAAGGAAAAAGGTACTAATGCACAGTAAAATATTTCAGAGCAATTTTTATTTAATATAAGAGACAAAAACATTAAATTATGAAGAATAAATGAAAAATTTCTGTTCTTAAAATATGGTAATTACTTTTTTACCAAATAATAATGATCTTTTTTTATATTAAAATGTTTCTTTTTTATATGTTATTGTTATGTTATGTATCTATAACGACTGATGGAGCAACAGTTATGAAAAAAGTTGGTAAGTTGATTGATGCAAATCAGAAATTGTGCTAAGCTCATGGAATTCAATTAGGAGTAATATATATATATATTATAAGAAAAAAGAAAAAGAAAGAAGTGAAGAATCCAAATACTGTGGATATAGAAACTTCGGATTCCGACTTTGAAGAGAGCAAGAGTGATATTGACAATGAAGATAATGACAATGTAATTGTTGTAGAAGATATTGCTTATGAGGATGAAATATTAACCCATCAAGAATTGCTTCCTATAATTTATAAAGTTTGAAAAATTGTTAAGATATTTAAACATTTTCCCTAAAAAAAAATGCCATATTACAAAAATATATACTAACTAAAAATAAAACTATATTAATATGAGATTCTAAAACATGTTGGAACAGTTTACTCCTAATGATGGAATGATTTTTGAAACTGAGAAATCCAATCGAAGTAGCAATAATCGACATACACCTGCAAATTAATTTTTCAGATAGTGAATTCGACTTCATATCCAGAACTGCATCAGCTCTACTTCCAATAAAACTGGATGTTGAGGTATTATGTCGGAGAGATTCTAATTTATTAACAGCTAATGCAACAATAAATTTCATGTTGCAGTCACTGAAAGAACAGCACACATCACTATCTGAAGAATTATATATTACATTGAAAAATTGCGCAGCAGAAAGGCTTACCGAAATAGAAAATGTTTTACGGTATTTACATAATTATAATTAATGAAAATTAATTAATGAAAATGAAATTATAATTAATTCATTAATTATAATTAATGAAAATGAAAAAGAAGAAAAGAGCCTAATCAATTCAAAATTGATCAAGTTTATAATAAACTTCTTAAATTTTTTTACCCACAAACCTATCCACATTCAGAAGAATTCGGTACAGTTAACGAAGATTATGATGACACTAATGTCGATAGTGAAAAGGAATTGTCTCTTGAACAAAAATTAGAATTAGCGATAAATAAAAAAAATTCAACAAACTGAAATACTACAATACATAAATCAGCTATATCCAAAACCATATGACGAGCAATCGGTTTATTTGAAGATGAGGGATTAGAGGTAAATACTTGGAAAAAGTATATCGTACATTGCAAGTACATTGCACTTTTAATTCCTTTTCGCATATTGTAAGAAGTAAATGACTTACTCCCACTGAATGTTATTATACAAGACACAGGGATTTGATGTTAATATAAATAGTAAATACAAATATAATTTGAACTAATAATTAATATCAAAAATAATAAATATAATTGAAAAATAAAAATGTTTATGCAAGGCATATATACAACATAAAAAAGGATATCGCTAAGAGTTATTTGTGAAATATTTCATATAAGTATCATGTAAACCTTTTACTCGTTACAGCTTTCGAACAAAGTTTCAAAGTATTAGAAATTAATTTAAATTTTCCTTTTACGCTGATAGCTTATGATGATAAAATCAAAATAAACGGAAATATCATCAGGTAAACTTATTCATGTGCAATCTAACTAAAAGAGAATTTAGAAAATGGAATAAAATCTTTTATCTATTTATGAAAGTTTAGTAAAAAGAAAAGAAACAAATTAACACAAAACACTAGTTTTAATCTTTCAATCGCCTTACATTAAAAAGAATTCTGTTATGAGTGTGCTTCAGTTGCGAATTAACCGCAATCTCATCGGAATGCTTTGCATTTAAACAGGATTTAATACATATGCTTACTTAACATTAACAGGATTTATTGCCTTTACTGCTATCTCTGTATTTATTTATTTATTTTGTTTTTGCTGATTGAATTAGCCAAGATTTAACAAAAGACATTACCTTTTCTTGATGTTTAATTCTTACTTTTCAACTGTTACTCTAATGATTTTTAAATAATTTCGACAATAATTCAATCAATAAAGACTCCATGAATTATTTTTTACCATTTTATTTTCAAATCATTTAATATATTCATTCTTTATTTCATTTTCTATTTTCTCATATTTAAAGTTTTCTTATATTTATTCTTATATTTATAAATTTTGATCTTCTTATTTTGGTTTCTTTTTCTTTAGATTCAATTTTAAACTTTCATAGATTTTGGTTTTATTACTTTGAATTCTTAATTTTCAGTTTTAATTGAAAATATTTGGTTTTGTGGAAATATAGCTTATTTTTATATGTTGGGTTCCTTTTGTTCACTTTTGAGTTTTAGTAAGTGTGACCTTATTTTGGGTTTCTTATTTTCCATTTCTGTTTGCAAATATTACAAGCTTTGACTAATTTTGACATTCTTATCTTGGATTCCTTTCTTTGTCAGTTTTAAATGCACGTATTTTAAGTTTTGGTAAATTTTGGCTTGATGAGTTATACATCTTTTGTGATGCAACAAAGGAATAATCTGATTTTTTTATAAACTATTGACCATTTATCAATTCAATGAATGGTATATGAATATATCAGAGTTTTATCTGTTTTGAAGCAAATACAAAACTATGCACTTACAACATAAATAATGTATATTATTCTGCATTACAAAATAATTATTAACTCGATGGAATGATCTGAAATGTTTTGGATCAGCATTTTCTAGTTGAATTGATATTTTTCTAGGTATCCACCACCCATATACGCCAATGGGAAAGAAATATTCAATTCTTGATTTTCCTGTTAATCTGCAGTATAGTAAGAGGACGGATCTACTTGATGGAAATATCCAATGTCATACTATTATATAATAATCGTTAGTCTCATGGTTGATTCAATTCTGCTAGGGATACAAAAGTAGCTTTACTAGAGGCTGGTCTTCAAGTCCATCATATAGATACAGTCTTGGCATCAGGATCAAAGGGTTCAAAATGCAAAACATGATATTGGTAAAGATGTACTGTGTTCGCGGATCTGATGCCTGTTTAATTTCACGTCATAAGTTATGTATTGTACCAATGGTATTTAAATTTTGAAAGGGCAAGTGGCTTCTTTCATCTGACCAAGGTTCAAGCACAACTTCATCCTGATACAGTTATTGTGTTGCTGTATAAATGGGTTATTAATGTAAACAACAAGGTTCTTGTCTTGGCTTTTATAACTAGTGTTACTGACTGTTTTTGGATCTTTTTGCCTTTCTACCCGCTTAAAATGGCGAGATAAAGTTGAGAATCAATTAATATGTTATCAGCCTAGTCAAATCAGCTAGAAGTTGAAGATATGCAAAAGAATTTTCATTTCAATTATAATAACTAGTGTTATCTTTTGGATTTTCCCTATCTCTTCGTTATTCCGCTATCTCTTTAAGACCGCGCGGTATTGATCGAAACTCTAATTCAATTTTTCTTTATAAAATATTTATTAAAAAATTTAATAAACAGCTCTTTACTTATTATCCTTGTTTGCATCAATGAATTTACTCCACAAACACCAATTTTTTGGATTTTTTTTTACTTTTTCAGTTTTTTTTTTTTTATATTTACTTCCGCTTAACATGGCGCAGTAAAGTCGAGTATCAATAAATATATTATCAACCAAATCAAATCAAATCAGCTTAAAGTTGAAAACAGTTAAAAGTATTTTCAGTTAGACTATAATAACTAGTGCTATCATTTTGGCTTTTTTTCCTTTATTATTCAATTATCTTTTAAGACTACGTAGTACGAGTCGAGAATTCTTGTTTCCTCCTATCAAATAAATATTTAAAAATTTAATAAACAACTCTTTACTTAGCATGCTTATTTGCATCAATGAATTTACTCCTCAACTACTGCTTTCAGCATCAAATCAATTGTTCCGAATAATTCTTGCGATTCATTAACAATCTGAATCACCCAACAATAACATTAAACAATCAACCCCTATATTCGCGCGGAATACCAAACGTCAAACATGTCACACTTGGTTCTTAGCCTGCTTGTCCACCAAAGAAGCAAAGTCTTCCCGCGGCCGAACCCCTCAAAAAATAGGTGTGTGTGTAGGAACCAGTTCTTAACAGACAAGACTTCTGGGAGATTTGGTATAGAGACATGCACCATGATAACGGACGTCGTCTTCTGGCTCTGTAATTACTTACCAAACCCAAAGGTGGAAGGATCGGTCCAGTGCAGTCGAGCATTTTTCTGAAAAGCTGCTGTTATCTGCGCTGGCGATCTTCGCAGGAGGAGGATTGGGGTCCATTAATGAGGGCTTATGGGCCAAGACCGATCGCCCAGATAGGGATATCAGAATATTTCTGGTTGATAATGGTGTATTTTTATCTTTTCAAGGAGTTTTCTTGCTGCTTTAGTTCTGCCTTGTCTTCACCTTGCCTATTACCCCTTTTTGCGTTTCTGCATTCGAAGATAAAGATCGCAAGTGTTGGTGTATCATCTTAGTTTGGATTGGTGGTAAATAAGCCCTAGATTTACAAAAATACCGGAAGTGAGGTTGATAGGGAAAAGTTTTTTTTTAAAGTTGCTTACTAGATAAATTTAGTTGGTGACTATAGTTTGGTTTTAGAGTTTTAGAATTATTGCTTATGTTATATATTATGACCAAATAGTGTCCTATTTATTAAATTGCTTGAGAGTGGGAGAATTCTATTATCCGATTTCTATTGTATCCAACATTCAGAATATCCCTTCAAAAAATTTTCATATTTTATTAATAATTAGGATTAAAAGTATTGGTACATCATGTATTATAAGCATTGGTAAAATACTAGAACTAAGGTTGAAAGAGAAGAGTTTTAAAAAGTTATTTGGGGAGTAAATGGAGTTGGGGGGTTATCTTTTTGTTTTAAGTTCTTCAAATTCATATTTATGTTAAATATCCCGTCTGAATGATGTTTGATTAACAAAATTTCTTAATAGACGAATATGATGTCTTTTTATGTGTTCTTTGTCTTTTTATGTGTTTTTTGTCTTTTTATGTGTATTTCTTTTATCTTAATAAATTCTCCCACGTATATCCTTTCAACCGACAGGGAATCCTAGAGATTCCAAGTTCGGGGATATTCTGTGGCGAAAGAAAGAAAGAATAGACGAATATGAGCTTTTTAAAAGATTTCAATGGCATTCGAGTCACCAAAATTTTTAGCGAACTGTATATTTTTTTTTCCTAAGAAATCTGATCTGATTTTTAAAGTTATACAAATTTTAGTTTGAATAGTGATTCTTTTCTTTATGCCTTTTCTAATTTATAATTCATGTTCTATAAAAATAAGAAGCTCAAAGCAAAACGAGCTTGAAAAAAGGTTTTTTTAAAATTATTTTCGAATTATCCACATAAAGTATAAATTTCAGTATTTTCATTTGAAATTATACTAAGCATTAATATTGGACCTATCATTATATTTCATTGAAGAACATTATTTATATGAAAAGTTTTTTTTAAGAAATACTTCATGACTTAACAATCTTTATCACTTTTTAAGAAGGATTAAAAAAAGAAAGAAATATGAAGGTATTCGATCCTGTATTCAATATATTTCGATCCGGTATATCAATATTTATCGATTTTTCCGTTTCTAATTAAATAGAATAAATAATATGAAAATGTTCTGTAGTTTTTTTTCTACTGTCCTAGTATAGTTATAGAACTTCATTATTATAAAAGTATTTTGATTGTTCTGACCATTTGGTTGTAATTATCACTTTGGTTTGGGCCCAAAGTAAATTCCACAAGCGGCGCCACTGAGAAAGCTGAAAATTTACTTTTTGCTACGAGTCTTTAAAGCTGTAAATAATTAAATTACTTTCCGCACACTTTTATTAACCTTGATTCATATTTCTGAAAGTATCATTTTCCTAACAATTTCTCATTCTATTTCTGGTGTACTAAACAGTTTAAAATGTCCTAAGTTTGCGTATTCTATATTTTAAGCAATTTAGTTAAATTTTTATCCCGCACAGCGCCATCTGGCAGTGAATTTGATAAGAAATCGATTTCAGTATTTATCATATTTACAGTAAAGGAATATAAAATAAAAAACAACAAACTGCAGATAACTAAAATGACAAAGTTCTATTTTTTACACTGCTAAAAGTCAGCCTTAAAGCAATCATTTTTATTAAAATTTATTCTAATTTTATCAAAGAAAAATTCATTAAAATTATTGTAAAGAAATAAAATAATCAAATAAATACAGTTTCAAACCAGCATAAAAAAACAAATCAATTAAGAAAATTAGAATAACGTAATTTAAATGTTATCGTTGAGTCTTATTATCGAATTAAAAAAAACCACAAAAAAAAAAACATTATCTAAAGATTACGTTTCGTAATGTTATAAACCCATAAATCGATTCCCAAAGTGCTGAGCTTGGTTCTAATTAACTCCTATTAATATGCCGTTGAAAAATGTTCTTTCATTTATAGGACAAAAATAAAAACTTATATGAACAGTGGCATTAAATTGATTTTAATTACTGTGCAGTTTATCGCTTTACGTAAGGGGTAATTATACTTTCTTCTTTAAAAGAATGACCAACAAGATATTAAGTAGGTTCAGCCTTCGAAAGTAATAGTGTAGCATTTTATGATGTACAACATAATGAAAAAAGCCTTGAATTGATGTATTAAGGAATTAAATTTATGACTGTAAAATTATAGGTTAGAAAAATAAACAGAAATTTGTCTCGCTCGGTATGATAAAGTTAATGTTTAATAAGATCAGTAAAATTCCATCATTTTGAAATGATTATCAATCAAATAAGTGAATTGTTATGCATTTTAAAAGTAGGAACTAATAACAAAGTTGCCAATTATAATGAGAATGTTTATAGATCGCATACTTTTGAATCACGTAAATTGAATCATGCAGCATGTAAGTGGGGAAAAAATTGCTCTACAAATCAGAAGGTTGGTTCTAGAACTACCAAATGTGATACTTAGTATTATTTAGAGTAACATGTAATTTCTACTAAGAGTTTTTAAAGTTATAATTAAATTTTTTAAAATGAAATGCATAAGTTCAGTAAAATTCCATTATTATGAAAGGGTTATTAATAAAATAAGAGAATTGTTATGCATTTTAAAAGTAGGAACTAATAAAAAGGTTGCCATTTATAATAAAAATGTTTACAGACCGCATACTTTTGAATCATGTAGCATACAAGAGAAAAAAAATGTTCTACAAAGTAGAAGGTTGGATCTAGCGCTACCAAATTTGGTATTTAGTATTATTTAGAGTAACGTGTAATTTCTACAAAAAGTTTTAAGAGTTTTAATTAAATTTTAAGAAATGAATTAAAATTTTAAATTTTCACCTCAAAATTTCAAGAAACTTTCAAATGCAATATCAAAGAAAAAAAATGTAAAGGAGTTAAAGCTGGATTATTATCTCTTTTTTTATATGAAGAATGTGAAATGAAGTAACGATTTTGAGACGCCACAGCCCTTCCATTGATGCCATATATATATATATATATATATTCTAATTAATCTTCCTTCTAAAAATAATTTTCTAATCACTCAAACTTTGGTTTCACCATAACTTCTAAATTGACCGGGCCAATATTTTTTCCTCAGGAAACAAATTATGTTCCCGCAAATTCCTTTCTAAAATCCTATAAGATCAAAATATGTTCTCGCGCTCTCTTTTTCCGGCTTTCTGCTTTCTTAGCGGTTGAGGATGTCGATTCTCTGAGCTGTGCTCGTCATGGCTTTAACAATAAAAAAAAATCTTGGCAAAAGAAGAAAATTAGATTATTTCCTTAAAATTATGAAGAATAAGCAATGTTATAGAACTCCATGCCTTTATTCTTCAAAAGTTGTTTTATATATTTAAATTTGAAAATATGGTGTATTCCTCATTTGATTTTCCTTTAATTTAAAAATTGAGTTTTTTTTTCCCTTTACGTCAGTTTCAACTGTGCTGTTTTGCAATTTAGTTTATAATTTATAATTTTATTCTTTCAAAATAACGTTTGTAACAATAACTTAGATTAAGAATATTATTAATTTATTTTAATAATATTAATAATTTTTTATAAGAATATTATTTGACTTTGAATAGTTGTAAGTAGTATTCTTCATTATAAATTATACTCTTATACTGAGAATTATTCGGGAAATTTTTTTCCATTCTTAAACAAATTGGCAGAAATTCATTCAGTACACGAAGTAGCAAATATCTCGTAAATTAGTTTTTTAAATTATTGGTTAAAATAATAAATTGCAACAGAAGGGGGAAAATTTTTTCAGCATGCAATTTTCTTTTGAATATCGTCTTGATTACAATACGAATAATTTCTAATCAATATTATCTTTATAAAATCATAGCCATCAAAAGTACTTAAGTTGAAACCATAGGATACTATATTAATTACGATAAACCACATTTTTTTATTTATTTATTTTCTCTTGTACTAGGTATAGAAGAAGCATTGTAATGGTCAAAAAATTAGATCTAGAGAACTTGACGAATCTCCATGCTTCCCGTATTTCGAAAAATACATTCTGGCATTCTGTCTGTCTGTCAACAAACACAATAACTTAAAAACGTTTTGACTAGACATCTGAAATTTGGTATAAGAAATTATTGCCAAATTTTTAGATTTCTTCCAAATATTGATTATCCATATGTAGTCCGTCTGTTTTGTTGTTCATGTACCAATGACTTCGGTGACGATAAAATACGGATAATTAATTAAATAAATATTTTAGGACTACCAATTTAGCATTTGAAATATAGATATATATCCAAATTTCAACCGAATTTATCAAATAATTGACATTTTGTTGATTAGTACTTTCGCATGCGTATAAACATAATACAAAGGCAATGATTTAAATCAATAAATGTAATGATTACATTTGTATTTTATGTCAAATTTTGTTGTCAATCGACCAAAATACATACTGTCGCGATAGATTCAATTAAAATGCTAGATTCATATCAAAGATCAAATTTTCTAAAGAAAAAGGAATTTAAGGTCTTACTAAATTTCCAAATTTTATATTGGTGAAAGGAGATTCGATTTTTACTGGACAGAATTACGAGAAAGTGTCAGGTAGAAGACTGATTTCCTGATGAATTCACTCCTGCTGCTTTTCATGACAATTTAAGTAGAATCCACCACGACAGATGCCAAGGTAATGAAAATTCGTAAATTTTTTTCGAAATTAACTTAATTTTGAGCATTTTTTGTGTGAATTTCCTTCAAAGATTTATATCTTTTGTTAAAGACATCATAGAACTATAATATCTTCTGTTTGATTCATTTGTATTTATAATAACTTGAACATTTTATTCTTCTCAGAAATAACGTGCATATAAAAAAAAAAAGAGGTTTCAAAATTTATAGCAACCTGCGAGTGTTTCAACTTTGTAACTGAAACAATGAAAAGTATTATTAATTATTACAAAATATATGAAAATAAGATTAAAAATTCATCAAAAACAAAGAAAAATTATATAAAAATAAGAATGATATCACTGAAAAGTTATTTTTTTAATTTTAAAATTGTATAAAAACGTTTATTGGGCAATAATATTCTCTGAAATTATAGAGAAAAAGCGTTAATTTTTTAAATTAAAAATCTAATTAAAATTTGAAAAATCTTTTTATAGCAAGCACCTATTATTAAGAAATAACTATGCGTTTAATTTGATTGTTCTATGCCCCACTGAAACTTTTGAACGATTTTTGCACCACGTATGTGACATGATGCAATTATTTAGCTTACAATAATTATGTTAAAAAAACAGCCATTGTAGTTAATACACAATACATTTCAATAATTTATCACGCAGTATTATTTAAAACAATGAAGCGATCTATAGTGCTATTTTAAATAGAAATTCAAATCTAATTAAAATTTGAAGAACCTTTGTACGTGAGCATTTAGAGAAATAACCATGCGTTAAATTTGGTTGCTCTGACCTCACTGAACGATTCGAACAATTTTTGTAACATATATGTAACGTGATGCAATTATCAAGTCGACAATAATTACGTTAAAAAAGATTATTGTAGTTAACAAAAATAAATTTCAATAATTTATCATGTAGTATTAGTAATTTTAACCCTTTGGATTTGACTTATTAGCATATTCCGTATTTGTTTGAATTTATGTTTCAATTTTTTTTAAAATTCTAGTTAGCTAATGTCAATATCATGCAGCAGTATATATTCCAAATGATAAGAAATAAATGAATTCTTACTTAAAAGCTACTACCTCCACATGTTAAAAAAATTAAATGCGCTTCAAATGCAAAAATCGTTCCAAATAAATGTGTAGTCAAAGGTTTAAATAATAAAGTAATTTATGATTCTGTTTTAAATAAAAATTCAAATCTAATTAGAATTTGAAGAGCCTTTGCATAGGTAGAACCTAAAGATATAACTATGTGTTAAATTTGGAGCTCTATGTTCTCGTTGACATTTCGAACGATTTTAGCACTACGCAGTGATGTGATGCAAAAATCAATTTTACAATAATCATTTTAAAAAAAGATTATTGTAGTTAATACACAATAAATTTCAATAATTTATCATGAAGTATTAGCAATTTTAAACAATGAAATAATCTATGATTCTATTTTAAATATTAATTCAAATCTAATTAAAATTAAAAGAATATTTGCATAGAGAGCATCTAAAGATAAAACCAAGTGTTAAATTTGGCAGCTCTGGTCCTATTTGACGTTTTGAATTATGCATGTCACATGATGTAATTATCAAGTTTACAATAATTATGTTAAAAATTATTACAGTTATTAGGCAATAAGTTTTAATGCTTGACATCTTTTAATGCTTTAGCATGTAGTGTTAGTTATTGTAAACAATGTTTGAACTAATCTTTCATGCTATTGAAAATAAAAATTGCATTCTAACAAAATAAAGATATATTTAGACCATTTCTATCAATAATATTTTGCGATCAGCAACCATTTACTTAATTATGAAAGAATTTGTTCCCAATTTGCATACAGTGTTTCTCAGTCAACATCTAGCTCTTACATAGCAGCCAAGACAAACTGCGCAGTATTTGGGAAAAAACATTCATGTAATATATTATTGTCTTTACCTTGGGCAAAATGATGAGCAGGAAAAATTGCCCACCATTCGTCATTATTACGAAGGACTATAACAGAAAAATAATTGCAACTTTTTGATCCTTGCACAAATAAAACATAACTCATTTATTGCAGCTGTGACATTGCCATCAGATATCGGACCATGTTTCTCCTAGTTCTAAATGAAATGTAGCAAGGTTAAGAAATTTTTTATCTGCTAATTTCATACTTGCCGAGACACGGTTTCTGGTTTGTGATAAATGTATCACATTAAACACCATCATACTTACACCTCTAACTCTGCGGTGGTCTGTAATTTGTGAGTTATTTTCTTGTAATTATCAGAAATCGAATTAAAGAAATCAGAGAAAGAAAAAAAAATCGTCATTCCGTCCTCCCATTTAGTTTTATTTTGTAAACTTCCGTTCTTTTCTTTCCATGGAAAGTTATTGGACCAATTTTCATTTGAGGTCAGCAACTCGGCTTTCGATTGGTTCAGATACTTTTAATTATCGCCGTTGCCACAACACACGTGCTTAAAGTAAGGACATCAATAAAGAATAAGAAATATGTGGAGGCAGATACGATTTGATTTAATAGTGGTGTGGCAATCTGCTGCGATACAGTAGCCGAGATTTATAGCGCTGACCCAACAGGAATGTGACAACGCTCCAATTTTAGCAAGACTAATTTCGCGACATGGTGTGACCTTGCGCAGTAAAATGCATGACTAATTATAGTGAAAATTTATTGCTGTTGTAACATACATCTAGAATTTCAAAATATATAACAACAGCTTTGTTAATTTATGCATCTGGTGTAACATTTTACTAATATTTGGTGCTATGGTTAATCCTTTGAAATCCATGCAAATGTCAATCTTTCTGATTCTTTGCGATATATTTAAAATATATTTCTCATTTACTTAAAAAGTTCGTTTATTCAATTATTTGCTTAAATTCACTTAAATGCTGTCTATTTTAATTCATAGTTTTGATTTATTTGAAAGATATGCAATGTAATCGTCAAAACGCCCGATGACAAGATTTTCAATAGATCTTCTCATTTTTAAATCAGTAAATAAAAAAAATTAAATTACCCTTTGAATTCATGAAAATGTAGAATTAAAAAATACATTCAGATAGTTGAAAGTTGCTACTTGTCTTTTTTAAGTAAAAATTGTAGATCTAAACGAATCTGAGGGAGATAAACATTAACAGGATGTTTGTTGATCTGTGTTCCTTTAATGTATGAGATTGATCATATAAAAATTATTATTCATATTTAAATTAGATAGACACAATTTGACAAATGTTTTATCACTATATTTGCAGATCTCTGTCAAATTTTAGACCAAATTTGTCGTCGTTTTTTTTTGTCTGCTCATCCTTATATTCATCTTCGAAAAATCAAAAACATAAGAAGTTACATCGGTGAATTTTTGTACATAATCTTTAAACTGCAGCTCTGTGTCTTAATTTGAACAATATTAGTCAAAGAATAGATAACATATTTGCTTGTAAGTGTATATATGATCACGATAATACAAAAATAGAAAAAAAATTCAGGATACGTAATATGTAGTTTGCGATTTTGGCTCCAAATACCAAAATTATATCAAATTTAGGGCAATGGTTTCAAAGGCATACTAGATTGTCAACTCTATGCATGAAACTGAACACAAATGGCGTGTTGGTGTGTAAATTGAAGATCGAAGAAGAAAAAATCCATTCATCTCTACGATTGGTGTTTTATGTTCTATCACGAGGTGTCTCACTTTTACGTGTAGACTAGTAATACGCTTAATCCATTGGAGTCTCATTTCACTCATTCGATTAATTCCCCTTATATCTATATTCTCACTCTTGTTCTGCACGATGGCTAAATTAACTGTTAAAGTGAAGAAGAATATATATAAATACGAGGCCTGCCGAAAGCAAAGGACAGATGCCATCTTCCATAAGCCAAAACGAGTAGACGAATGGGAGAAGGTATAATTTTCTGTCAAAATGCAGGTGCCTGTCTTTCCATTCAAACCTCGAATTTAAAACTATCAACTTTAATCTCCCCCAAACATTATCGCATACATTCTACTCCATTACGATGTCATCCCACCTTCCCCTTCGATAAGGCTGCGAGTGCTTTACATGAACAATTTCGAAATATTAATATTTGAAATCAATCTAGCATTTTTACTGTATCTACGTGCAATACTGGAAATTTGGAGAGGGGGGATGACATTAAAACCCTGCCATTCGGTTAATACATAAGTACGAGAAAATCTTTTTCTGTAACTAGTTGAAACCAATATTTGTCACAGAACTGCAATTATAGTCTGGAGATCAAATACTAAATTTCATTTATTTACGTTATTGCATTTTTGAATTATTACGTTAATATGAATACGAAAGAATTTGCCGACAGATGGCCATTTCTGACTGATTTGGTTCAAAATTGGATAAGAATCTATATTTTAGATGCTACAGCTGTGTGCCAAATTTGATTCACCTTGCTTTTTACGGTGGACGGTTGGACGGACAGATCTCCTCATAATGGATCTTGTTTAAAGATCTGATAGAAATCTGAGAATGCGATGTAAAGTCTTTGTACCAAATTGTTATCCATCTAGCTCAAAACATTTTTGATTTCACTTGTTCATGGACAGAGATAATTCCAAAAACTTATTTTTAGATCTTAGGACTAAAACGTGGCAATTCTTCAAAATCTGGAGTTTTTTTTTTTTTTGTCATTTATAATATTTTCTCTTTTTATACTTCATATATGAGAAAGTTAAAATAATCGAAATTCCTTTTAAATGCAAATCTAAGAGATCAAATTAACTTCCGAGCTCTTTAAAAACATTGAAAGAACACACACACACACACACACACACACACACACACACACACACACACA
>JAPMOR010118866.1:54716-118163 GCA_026543865.1 Argiope aurantia | reverse complement strand
ACACACACACACACACACACACACACACACACACACACACACACACAGCTTTATTATAAGTATAGATAGATAGATAAAGATGCATGAAGAAAAAAAAATTAATCCATCTAAAAGTTGATGTCCTTATTCTTTATGTCTTCATAATTTTAAAACCTTAACCTAAGCATTATTTTTTAACTGTTCTTGATCGAATATGGGTTACTTTATTAAGCTTAATGTTTTAATGGCGCAAAAGTTTGGATTGGTTATAATGAGCTATATGTAGTGGTTAAAGTACTAGATAATGATAAAAACTATATTTTAAAATTTCAAATATATTTTTTTTAAATTTTAAACTAAACTCTTGACAGAAGAACAAAAATAATGATAAAATCCCCGCTAAAACATCAACATAAAAAAGTTAAAATGCGCAAAAAATTGGATGAAGCAATTTATAGTAAAACCATATTATATGAACAATTAAAAGACAAATGCTATTATTGTTTTAATGTTAATTATTATTACATTTATTAATATTCCAATCCCAAATTATAACTAAACAGCACAAGAGCTAAATTTATACTTTTTGATTTAATACTTTGCTTGAGTTATTTAATTTAATTTTGATCTCCGTTCTTCATTAAAAGTTGAAGATGAAGTACAATAGTCTTCAGACTTCATTCCTCACCCATAACGTACTTCAGTATGTCCTTCGAAGCATGTGTATGTGTTTCAGCTTCAAATTGTTGTTTGAAGCTGAAACTAAGCAAGTGAGGGACCTGTTACAGAACCTGTTTATTCCGAACTAGGTGCTCTTCATATCTTAAATAGTTGCTGAACGTAGATGTATAAGAGGATTGAAACGCTCTATGCTTCTGATGTGTGTGTTTTTTTTGACTTAGTAAACTTTATTTACAGATTTTTTTTTTAATTTTGATTTTTTTCAGAATCGTTGTAATGATTTTTCAGCAATGATCAGTGGGAGTGTCTTCCCAAAATTTCCTCGCATTCTGCCTTATAAACTTGCCATGCCAGAGAAAACCTTGCATGGTTGGCGTACAGTAATTACGCTATATTAGCTTTTGGAGTGAATTGAGCATTTTTATTAAATATATCGTGTCACCCTTGGCGAATTTTTTGGCAATTAATCCCTGACCTGCTGTAAATAGTATCCGAAAATTGGATTTGTGCTTTAGACACGTTCTTCTCAACAAATTGAAATAACGATTTGACACCAAACTGCATTTGTATACACAAAATTCCATACCAAATTTCATATATTTAAGTTACTGCGTTTTTTAATTATAGCGTTTACATCTCTCTAAAAGTACAGACTGACAAACAATCACCTTTTGTTGGGTTTGGCTCTAAATCTGACAGGTTTATACACTATAGAGAGAATATACATGTTAAATCTGTGTACCCAATCTTATTTATCTAGCTTCTCTTCGTTTTGTAATGATCATTTTAGCTTATATTCAAACAGCCAGACTGACTGACGTCTTCTTAAAAAATTTTACTCAAAATTTGAGAGAAATCTGAAACTTTAATATAAAGACAGCATATCAAATTTCATCCGTTCTTGCTCAAAATGTTTTTGAGTTACCTTTGTCACAGCCAGACAAAGAGGCGGATATTTTTCAAAAATGTGTTTTTGGAACACAGGAAGGTCTAAAACGTGGTGATGCATCAAAATCTCGAGTTCGATTTTTTTTTCTTCGATTATTGTTGTTTATTTATACTACGTAAAAGAAAAAAAAAAAAAAAAAAAAAAAAAAGAAGCAACCAATCATCTATGTTTTAGTGATTTTAATAATTGATGCTAATCATAAACATATTTAAGAAGATGATCAGCCAAAAAAAAAGTTATAAGGACAATAAGTATATATATATATATATATATATATATATATATATATATATTAATGAATACTGTATATATTCATATTAAACAAATGAATTGGCAAAGACGGTACTTAACAAGTGGCCATGATTATCCAATATACAGTTTCTGCGAGTATCCAGGGGTTGATATATTATAGGGTACTATTCATTGGACGTTGACATCAAATGGTAAGGCCCTGAAACAACAAACACCTTACATCATCATCTTCTTCTTCTTGCATACAGCCGAGCACCCGCTACCACTGAACGAGACAGTATCGACAGGAATTGTGGTGGCAGACTGCTGCTTGAAACATAATCCATCCATATTACTGACACACTCTCCGAACTGACATCCTTTTCGAGGCGGTTGGTCCTAAGCCACAGGTGGTCAATCTCTGACCTTCCTCCTCATCTTCCCCTATATTTGTCATCTTATTTTACTAACAGCAGGTCAACACTTTGAGAAACCCGTCTTAAAATTCACTGTCTTCTTCCAAATGTGCATCCCACAACAGAAGAAAGGCAAACAATTTTAAACTTTAAATTTTTGGCCAAAAATTGTCAATTTTGAACATCATGTCTTACAATATTGGTGGGGGGGTGTGTGGATATATTATAGGGCGCTGTTCATTGGGCATTGATATGAAATTATAAGGCCCTGAAAGAACAAAAACCTTACACCACCTGTCGGATAACTAACCAACGTTTTACAAAGTATCCCTTCAATCCATCACGCAAACGGGCGATAGACCCCAATTGCACACTCATTTTCAACTAATAATGGATTGACCGACCCTCCCACTTGAACTCATCAACCCTTTGAAAAAGATTTCCTCCTTAATTACATTCCTTCACCCAACAGGTAGTAATTAAAAATAATTTAGGGGGATGTGGCAATTACATGCCCACGAAACCAATTGCCCCTTGCCGTTCTTTCTTCCTTTGCGTTTTATTGTTATTGTCTGAATGAATTGATTGAAGAGAAAACTTGTTTGCAGTGGTTCGTTCCGTTTGTAATAATAACAAAGCATGAGTTAAGGATTAGGAGTGAGTGATATGATTTATTGGATTGGCTGGACTGACCTCTGATACAGGGGAAAACAGAAGCAACAAGTGTGGAAAAAGGCTCGTAAATTTTCGGGTAACTGTCAGAACTTTTTTTTTTTAACTTGTCATTTCACGGAAGTAGAAAATATTGATTTAGTTTTGTCGAACTGATCAATTATACTGAACTTCCAAACAAACAAAAAAAAAAAAAAAAGAGAGAGAGAGAGAGAGAGAGAGAGAGAGCACATGGATTGAAGATTACACCAAGTTGGGGTGAATATTTCGCCTTGGACATCGCCAAAAAAACGAATGGAAGTTAGTAACCGTTTTATATCTGAATTTTTGTTTTACATGACAAATATTATAAATTCAGAGACATATTCTCTAAAATAAATATTGGCATAGCGAAATAAAATAGTTCTTTTTATTAAAATTTATTTTAGTTGCAGTATATAAGTTTTCATGATGTAATAGTATAATATAATTTACTTTCTCATAAGAGAAGCACAAGTGGGATGTACCTTTACCATTTTTAAAAAAAATTCAGATGCACATTTTTAAAATAAAGACTGATACAACGAAATAAATTTATTTCAGTAAAATTTATTTTAATTACAATGTGTAAGTTTTTATGTTGTAATATTTCAACGAAATTAGCTTTCCCATATGAGAAACAAGGTGATATATGAATAAGAATGTTTTATTTGTTCCCGGGTTAGTATAAATATTGTACATTTTCACCATTAAAATTTCACCTCGCACATTTGAGCTAATCGATCTATTTTCTAATCAGTTTCAAGATAATTTTTACCCAATGTGTGATTCATAACTTGGGAATGCAAGAATAAATTTCTCCAAAGGGTTCGATAGAGATCTCAGATATGTCTAGCAAAGGAACATAGAGGTCGTCTCAGAGACATTGAAAAGGCTTTTAATTCAGATTTTTAAAAACCGAATATGATGAGGGTTTGCAGATGGAAAAGTAATTCGTTATTAGTTTTTTTTTTGTCACTAATAATATCGATTTCTATTATGTTACACGAAGTTCGATGAAATGTTCGTTATTCGAACGCGCATTTGTAATTCGAAAACATACATCTTTCACAATAGTTTCATTAACTACTTGGTTCGTTCAACGAACTATTTATAAACTAATTAGCCTTTATAGCTGTTTTTTGTCTAGAATATTTCGCTATATTATATAATATGCACTAAAAATACAGAAAGTTTATTTAAAAATAATTTCATAAATAGACACTCTTATCAAATCATGTTTATCCGAAATAATGCTAAAATAATTGCTGCTATAAGACATTAACTTATCTCTAGCGTTACAAAAAAAATACACACCTAAACATTATCAGAATAAATAAATAATTAACTGTAATCACGATGAACGAAACATTTAATGTATAAAATTCGGAAGTAAAAGAAAAAAAAAGTTCAATTTATTCTTTTCAGGACTTTATGTACCTTTCGGAATAAATATTTCGTAGTGATGATATAGCATTGTGTTACGTGATTACCTAAAACCAATGTAATTAATTTTAATTATTCAATCAAAATTAATCAGTCTTTATCTGACGAATTGATTTAATTATTAAGTAAATATATCAGATATGTTTGAGTTAACAGAAGCCCCCTCCCCCGGTAGTATTAATTCAATTATCATTTGGCAGAAAAAAATTTCATGATTAAATCTAACATTAAATTATTTAAATCAGTTTCTTTAATTAATTTTTTATCATTAGTTGCCCAGTTGTTTTTAAACAATACTTTGAATTAATAATATTATACATTAATTATGTTATATTGTTTTGTTTTATTATAGCAAAATATGCTACATCGAAAAATACTGCATTCTAATGAAGTTGCTATCGACCCAACTTTTTCAAAATATTAGTCTAAAATTTGCGATGATAAATACCTTTTAGGAAAACATTTTATCCAAAACGATTGCCACCGCGTGTATTATATTTAAATTTGTTTGAAAAAAAAACACTATTTCCTTCTTTAGGAATAAAGAAATATTACAAAATGGAATAACATAGTCTAATCCAGTTTCTTTAGTTCCAGTATCCAGTTCCAGTTAGCGCTAAAAATTGGCAAAATACTTAAAGGCATTTTTATTGCTTTAAGTTAATAGTCTGGCCATCCAAAACATGCAACCATATCGCGCTCTAGGATATATAAGCGGATAAAAGATTCCAGGGAGGAAAAGTTAAACTTAGATATTTCACTCATAAATAAAAGGCTATAAATCTGCGAGAAAACATTTAAATGCAAAAGTTTGTTATTAGTTCTTCTGTATGTTTATTTTATAACAACTCTCTGCAGATCTGTTTTCTTTCCTTTGCTTTCCCTCATGCCCGGCTAAGTGATTTCCGCATCGGACAATTTATAGAAAGTTTACCATTTAAAAACTTTATGTAAATATTAGCGAGAGCAGCTCATGCCAGGTGGACAGAGAATCAAAAATAAGTTTAAAATATAGGGTGTGGATTGCCTTTAATGCTTATTTATCCTTTTAAAATGATTTAAAAATACAATTTATTAGTTTGTTTACTGTGTTCAGGCCTTAAACTTAAAAATACTCAGTCAGATCGAGCCCATTTAGTGTTACATTATCCGCAGAAAAAAATAGTTAAAATAAAATGTAAATTATTTACTTTGACATCAACTAATTTTTTACTTTCTCTGTGGGATTGGTATAACTAATTTTAAATGTGTGGGATTGATATAACTACTTTTTAAAATCAATAGTTTCTAATAAGTTCAAATATTTCAGAAATGAAGCGGTTGGTTATTTGTATGGTAAGCTCTAACAGTGTCTCTCGTACAACTGCGTAGAATGATTGAAACGGGATGCCATTATTGCATGAACATCGGGTTAGACCTAAGATTGTTGTCAATCGCCAAAACTGAATTATTTTGAGACGATTTCTTGCCAAATGTAATCCTATTAATTCTTTATTGCAACATTAAAATACGTTTCTTACAATTTTTAGTAGACATCAAAGATAGTGAGGATCTTTTGGCTATTTTTTGGGCAATTGGCACGATAATGACATGTTTGGCGAAAACTCGGACACTAATCTTCAGCCTCACTGAAAATCGTCATAACTTCTAATTTTTAAAAAAAAGGGCATTAAAAGGGAAATTTCTTAAGGAACTGGATAAATCTTCAATTTGCTTTTACTTAAATTTGACTACACAAAAGGCACAATTTTAATTATGTCCATCAATTGTTTAATATTAAAAATTGTATTTTCTTATATGCATACTAATATTCCAGTTACATACTTCGAAATTTAAACTTATAGTCTATTTTGTACTGAAATTGTGATTTTCGTCTTAAAATGGATTTATATCTTACTATTAAACTGTTCAATTACATTACACCAGCGTAGAAAAAATGTTGTTCTTAAGAAAATTATTAAAAAAATAACAAACAAAGATATGTACTTACGATTTTTGTATTCAATAACAAAAGGATCAAAATTCTTGAAGCATTCAGAATACCAACAATTTGTTAAAATAACAAATAAAGATATGTACTTACGATTTTTGTATTCAATAATAAAAGGAACAAAATTCTTGAAGCATTCAAAGTACCAACAATCTGTCACTCAACACATCGATTCGGTAAAAGTTTTTCAACAAGGTTCTATGATGAAGTGGAGAATCGACATCTATATGGTTGCAGTAGGTTGTTTAATCGTATGTTGATCTTGAAGATGGATTATAATTGTTTGTGGTCTGAAAATTGAGCTTACTTACATTACAGGCTTAAATTCAACAGCATTTGATCCATTTTTTGCGGTGTAGCCATATTGAATCGAGAATAACAACATTAATGATCTGATGCCACTCAATGTCCCACTTCATTCAATAAACTTTGATAATCTATTCGTTTAATTTAAAGTTCGTGGTGGTGGGATATCGAGGCTGGAGGGCTCCAGGATCAGAATTCGACTTTAAATTTGATGTCAGGGAACAACACCTTTTTGTGGTTGTGCAGCAGAAGTTAGAGAGAAAGGGAG
Source organism: Argiope aurantia (assembly GCA_026543865.1). Taxonomy (NCBI): domain Eukaryota; kingdom Metazoa; phylum Arthropoda; class Arachnida; order Araneae; family Araneidae; genus Argiope; species Argiope aurantia. The sequence goes on along the minus strand of JAPMOR010118866.1, from coordinate 111,207 downwards.
GGGTTATCATTTCAGCAATGTCCTCTAACGACGGTACAAGTTTAAGAAGTTCGTGCCAAAATAGCCTTAATGTTCCTTCGAAATGGGTCGTAAATATAATCAAATCAAAAACCTTACTTAATAAAATATATCAATTTTTAGCTTTTTTTTATATCTACAGGTAACTTTTGGAGTCTGCTTTATAATGATTAAAAAATTCGACAGTCAGATTGTTTAAAGTTGCATTTTATTTTAGATTAAGTATCCCCAGATGCAAACACGTGCTTATTTGAACCCAATCCTGCATTTTCAGGTCACTAATTCTGATCAAATAACTTTCTATACTTAGTGCGAATTTGAATTCTGGCCCAAATAATTATTTTTTCAATTCTTGCCAATGAAATAGCGTGATTAAAACTTTTTACATGCATAGATCGAAGTATGTTAGAATTTGGATCAAATATCCTTTTGATATTGAAATATTGAAATTTGATGGTAAGAAGGAATAATCTATGAAAAGTATAATAAAACGTATTGCTTGCACAAATATCTTGTTTCAGTCATAATGGAACTTGGCATTCCAGTGTTCCACAGTAATCTAAAAATTAATTGAAAACTGAAATGAAAGTATTTCAATCGAATTCGTCTGAAACTTGAATTTTTCTCTATTCTCTTGACTTTTCATTAACACAATGTTAAATAGCTTTATTAATATTTAGTTTATTTTTTCGAAAATAAACCTTAAAAATTCCGAAAAAAAAAGCATTTTTGTTTTTAAAATGCTAACATAAATTGAATACATCCATGTGTTGTGTTTTCAGTAATCATAAATGATTAATTGTTAAGGTTCTTTAGTTTACACGAGGATTTTAGTGTTTTGCAATGTAATCGATCAAAAAAATTTTTTTTGAATATTATTAAAAAAAATTATCTCCTTTATAAAATGTTTGGTCATGATAATTATGAATTCCAATGTTTATTTTGTGAGTTTTATTGTAAAATTGTTGCGCTGGATTACTATTCATTGGAATTGTTATTTTTTAAAATATTAATTTTTTTATTAGAACGATTATAATTTTTAATTAAAAGATTTCAATTATAATAATTTTGTTAATTAAAATTTTTAATTATACTTCTGATTTTATTAATTAAAATTGATTACTGTTTATTTATTTATCGTGTTTTATTTATTAAAACTGTTATAAATTAAAAATAAATCTGTGTCACTATTTCTTATGTAAAAAATGTAATTTTTTTGCTTTATTCATTATTAGATTAAATAATTTTACCCTTTTTGCTATATTTATATTCTTACTAAAAACATTAAGTACTGGACATTATTTTTCCTCCAGACGGTTCAAAGTTATTCTTTGAAATTCTAAAATACAATAAAATATGGTAAGCAAATAAAATAAATATGGAAGAAATTCGAGTTTAAAATATTGATATCTAAATAGACGGAATAGTTGCAATAAATCACATCATATAACATCTAATTACACTTAGTCCGAAATATCTCTTAATCCATCCATAATAGATGGCGTTCTATCGATCACGAGAAAACGCGTGTCATTTTTGCAATGGCAGAAGAAAGAAATTGATTGGACAAGCGTAATTAAAACACTTTGATCATATTATAATTAAAATTGGATTTTTTGAAGTCAAAGCGTCGTAAAATCAAAGGATTAAAAAATTATATTGATTCTTTTAACTTGATAATGTTTATAGGCTGAACACTACCTGCAAAATGTTTGATAGGGCATATGGGATCCAAAAATTATTCAAAACACCCTATTAAAAATATTAATTTTACTATTAAAAAATGATTTTTCAATGATACCTATTCTATTTCCCTACAATTTTAATATATTTAAAAAAATAGTTTTAAATTAAACATAATTTTGTAATATTTCTTTTCCTTTATATAAAAACATGTAATCAAATAATATAAATTATTAATGTTATTTAAATTGATATGACGCAACTAAGCAAAAATAAGTCTTAAATTTGATTTTTTTGTAACGAATTTATGCTTTTAAATAGGTCAAAATTCTGGTTATGGTTTTAATAAAATTTCTTCCATATTAGCGTTTTTTTTTTTTTTTTTTTTTTTTTTTTTGTAAATTATGAGATGTAAAAATCATTATGTAGGGAAGGTAATGGAAGCCATAGCAGAAGAATAAGACCTAAAACATAATTACGCTACGATATTTGTGATTAGTTAAATCTATTTCTTTTATTCCATTTTCTTATATACGAAATATGCTAATAGATAATACTGTTATCTTCGAAAAATTGGATTTCGATATATTGGTGACGCTACATGGTGAAATAATTATTGAGGAAATAAAGTTTGTCTGTGAGCACAATAACTGAGAAATGCTTTCAACTCGCCTTATGAGATTTTCTTTATGAACATTAAACTTTTACATTTCTATCAAGTTTTGAACGAAATACATTCAGAGAAAGTCTGTTACCAAGCTGTTCCGGAGCAAATAAAAAATATAAAGAGCTGGATAGGTAAAAGTTTGTACACAAATTTAGCATCTTAATAAAAAATTAGTATAAAATTTGTAACTGAATTTGCAACTGTTAAGTGGTTGACTATCTATCAGTTTATACTTTTGCACGCATGTAAACGCAATAATTCAAAAACAAAATGACTACAATCAATTATCTTTTTATTGTAATTGTGGTTCTGTGTTAAATTTGGGTTCGAATCTGTCGAAAAAAAAGTGTTCCAATACATATTCATTTCTCAAGTGTTTAAGTTTAAGCCGTATGACAGTGATTAATTGCCAAAGATCGCATATTAATTAATAGCTATAAAACCAATCGATTCATGGCAGCGATCGATATTTTGTAATTATCACTCGTGAATGTCATACAATACACAAGTATTACTTTTATTTTAACTATATTGATAAAATACAAATTGTTACGTGTAGCACTCAAAATAAAAATATGCGCATTGTAGCATTTACGACCTTGACCAAGATCCAGAATTTTATGCTGAAGTGAAGCAAAGACATTATTGGTTCATTAGAGAATATGCGAGATTTTTTTTTTTTGGGGGGGGGGGGGATTACTTCCACTTGTTTTTAATTTAAAGATTTCAAAAAAATGTTATCATGTATTGAATAGGAAGAAAAGAAACACACACACACACGTTGATGACAAAGAAATGATTTCATTACGTATAAATTACTTTTATTCATTTTCATAAATATGTTGAAACATAAATATCTGTGCATTTTGGACCCAACCACTTTTATTGAGGTGACACTCAGAGGAGCACAAAATACACATAGATTAACACAAACGATAACGTTTTACTTTGTAAATAACTATACCTGTGCACATAACAATAAAGTATTAAATACAACAGCCATTTTTTTTCAGCACACAACAGAACACACACCAACACATAAAAATAAGTGATAACAGAAAGTTATTTATATTATTTTTCTTGTTTTGTAGCTGAGATTTAAATAATAATGAGCTTTCTACATTTAGAAATGCAGAAAAAATTGCAGGTTATCTAAAATTATTATTATTAGCATGGGCATTAAATAATATCAATAAATCATATTTTAGTATGTGATCTATGGATAAATATTTATTTTTAAAATTGCTATTTTTTCCTCGAATTTCTTTCTTGATTATTAAAAAGCAGCATTTTTAATGTAAATAAAAAGAGTCAACGTGTTCGAAGCGCTGTGACCCACCGGTGAATGAAACTGTCAATGTTTCATTACGAATTCTTCAAGCCGACAACATCTGCTCGTGGATCAGAAATTTGGCTCTTGATTTGCTGCTTCACTTTTTGTACAAACTCGAAATTAGTCGCAACTTTTTCTGAACAAAAACTATGATTATTAAGAAACAGCAATTTAAAATTCAAATAAAACTTGATTCAAACTTGATTCGCCGTATTATTTGATGGGGTCAAATTAACAATGCTTCATTAAAAAGACAGAATTCTTCAAGCCGTGGAAAAATTAAACACATTTTTCGTGTGAAAATCGTCGCCAAATAATCCATTCAGATGGCAGACGAAACTTCAGATACCCCAAGGTGCAAGAGAAATGGTAAAAATTGCTTTGAATATGAGTATATGCAGTAAACCCACATTATAACGAACCTGGAATAATAAAAATTAAAATGGTTTTTGAATTTCTATGTTTTTTTTAAATGTGGTATTATGTTCCAAATCTATTAAATAAACAATATTCGAATAGAGATGTAGTAAATTAATCATTTTATAGTATGATATTTTGATTTTATGGCTTTCATATAGATCGACTTAAAAGAGTTTGACATTATTTCATATAGCACGAATTGTTCTATTCTTTTGACTGCGCAACATGTGCTAGTATAATACGATTAAGAGAGAACGAATTAACCATGAAATAGAAAATTTGAAACTGTAGAATTATTTTTTAAGACACATTTTTCATTAATTCTTTTATTTCTACTTTTCTCGTAATCCTATGTCGTTTCAGAATGACAATTGGTTTACATTTTCATTCACCTATGTTATTTCAGGATGACAGTTGGCGATCCATGTTGCCCCAAAAAGCGTAAGGAGAGGAGAAACACATTAAAATAAATATGTTGTTTTTGTTACCAAAACTGGAAAAAAGTAAAACTCACACCGGCGTCCTGACATAAGGGTAGCGCGTCTTCCCCGTGATCTGGGCGACCTGAGTTCGTGTCCTGGTTTGGGCATAGTTGTTCTTCCGTTGTTCTATGTGTGAATGTGTCCGCCTGTAAAAAGGGGTTGTGCAAGCAAATGAGTGATGCGTGAGTAGCTAAGTCGTACTGTTGGCCCTAGTTGGCGCTACTAAAAAAAACGAGACGCCCCACCCCCACCGGCTTAAATCGCTGTCTTCGTAACAGCGGGCTTGTCCATGGCAAGTGCCATAAGAAACAACAACAAGTAAAACTCACTGTTGGATCTTTTATATAGGTATTATCGTCACCAAGTAAAAATATTTCGTCAAAGTGGTTATTCCATATCTATTCCAGAAGTTCGAAGTACTTAATTATATTACTGTAGTAAGATCGTTATTAAACAATGGATCAGTATAAAATGGGTATACTGCATATAATGAAATTATTCATGATGGTGGCATGCATACGTTGATTCCAAAACGCATTGTCAACCTGAACCAGATTTGAATACAGTTTTGTTCATTTTCATATGTATGTCCGCAATTACTTTTGACACCACAGATAAAGTCAATATGACTGATCTCTCTTGTAGCAAATAATCTGATTTTTAAAATAAAATAAAGTTAAATGTAGTTAAGTTACGTTTATTAAATTTTTTGTATCAACAAATTTACAATTTTTCAGCACGTTTCTTAAATCGCTAAATGAAATCCTAAACTCTGATAGTCGACGACGTATTCCTTGAAACAATTAGAAAAAATGGAAAAAATCAGGCAGTCTTTTTTTTCCGGATTATTAATATGGGTAAGCAAAAATACTTTAAAAAATCCTAAAAGAGCAAATCATTTCATTAAAATTCGATAACAACTATTTCATTTTAGGATTTATCTTTCAATTTTTGAGGCTGTTAGAAGTTTGACTAAGGGTAGTCGGTGAAAAAAATTGTTTAAGGAGCCCTGGAGTTAAAAGATATGCCGTAAGTCTGTTTTCAGTTTTGTTCTTTAACTTATAATGCAGTCACTTGACTGGCACATACAAAATATAGAACAGTAAAAATTTTTTACACACATCTTTTTGAAGAAACGCATTCATATCGTAAAACACTTATATGAATTACAGCAACAAATAAAAATTCTTGATAAACAGATTCACTAATTTATGGAAAGAGAATAAATAATCCAAAGCAGGAAAGAGCTAACATTTTATGCCACCCATTAACATACAATTTACAGATATGTACATATGTTTGATATGGGAAACACAGTTTTTTCTTTTTATAGCTCAAAGCTCTTGCCAAGGACACTTGAGGACTGGAAAAAAATGCAAATAGCACCGGGAGTAAATACTTAAAATTCACTGAAAACACTGAAGAAATGAATGATCCTGGAAGATTTTTTTAATATCAGATAAAAAGGATACATATCATTGAATTATATTAACTGAATGCTGTCGTAGAGTTATGAACTCAATTAGAATTTGTTAATGAGTTTAATTACTCTCAAAGTAGCCTTATGTGTAAGGATAATCCGGATTTCAGACTTTATTGTCACAGATTAAGTCTTATAATCTAGATTTTCTGTTAATGAGTTTGATTTCTGTCCAAGTGACCAGATGTCCTGATGAGTAAAGATAATCCCGATTCCAGACATTTTGTAACAGACCGAATATAATAATCTTGATTTAGATTTTCTGTTAATGAGTTTAAATACTGTAAAAGCGACAAGATGTCCTGATAAGCAAGGATAATCCCGATTTACGCCTTTTTTTGTTACAGATTGAATCTAATAATCTAGATTTTTTGTTAATGAGTTTGATTTCTGTCCAAGTGACCAGATGTCCTGATGAGTAAGGATAATCCCGATTCTGGGCTTTTTGTTATATATTGAGTATAATAATTTAGGTTTTCTATTAATGAGTTTAATTACTGTCGAGGTGGCCAGATGTACTGGTAAGCAAGAATAATACCGATTTCAGACTTTATTGTCACAGATTAAGTCTAATAATCTAGATTTTCTGTTAATGAGTTTGATTTCTGTCCTGATGAGTAAGGATAATCCCGATTTCAGACATTTTGTAACAGACTGAATATAATAATCTTGATTTAGATTTTCTGTTAATGAGTTTAATTACTGTCAAAGCGACAAGAAGTGCTGATAAGCAAGGATAATCTCGATTTTGGGCTTTTTGTTATATATTGAGTATAATAATTTAGGTTTTCTATTAATGAGTTTAATTACTGTCAGATGTATTTTTAAGCAAGGATAATCCCGATTTTTGCCTTTCTGTCACAAATTGAGAAAAATAATCTAGATTTGATTGAAAACTGATTAATCTATTTTAACTTATAAATAAATAGCAGACTGTTCCATTTCTAAATAAAGTAACTCATATTAAATATTTAACAAGATTTAATTGAAAAAAGGTAGGTTTTCAAGAATTCGCCTTGTCAAATTTTGAAAGGTTCTGGTCAATGTTACAAGCCATGTAAATGAATAAAAATTGTAGAAAATTATTAGAAATTATAGCAAAATATCATTTTTTCCTTTACCTCTTTTTATTTACTTTTTAAAATTGTTTATAATTAATTTTGTCTTATCTACTGAAATTTTTGAATTGTATCGGATTCTGCCTAACTCCTGTTTTTCAATTTTTTTTACCTATAGTTCCAAGCCAACAGTAAGCTTAAATTCAAGGCTCTAGAGCGTTCTTAAAATTGTAACTTGCTAAACTCTTTATTATATTAAAACCTTCAAATTTGCCTAGAAAATAAAATAATTCTGGCGTTTCCCTATTTTTATGAGTTATTTATTTTCTTAAAAACGATTAAAATTTTTTATAGAAGAGAAATGTTATAGATAATAATATTTAGGTCAGCAATATAGGTCATTATATGACTGAAATAGCAGGAATTTTAATAAATATCATTTTAAGCAATGTATTAAGATGTAAGTATTGAGTTCACACTTCAAAACATTATACGATAAAAAAAAACTCAAAAATGTGCGAACCTGAAAAGAATTATCACATTAATTTGAATAATTAAAGAGGCCATATAACTTTTTTATTATCTTTGTTTTTATGAATGAAATAATTAAACTTGCATTCAATTAATTTTTAAATTACACTTTAAAATATTAAAATTTCCCTTGAATAGCATAAATGAGTACTTTTTTTTTATCACACAGAAACACATTTCTGATTTTTTAAATGACTGATTTATTGGATTTAATGCATTTAGATGCAGGTTTGCTGTTTGGATAAACTGAACCAAACTTATAATGGAGTGAATATTGATAATAGTATGATATACCAAATATAACCAAATATACTTAATTTTCAAAGCAGTTTTTTAGCTTGGTATTTTTTAAACATAAGTTTTGGTAAGCTAAATGTCTTTTTTCTATAAAAACTAAACTAATTTTTTTCTTACAAAATGTCTTTGAGACGCACATTAAACACAAATACCTCTTCCTTTTGAAAGAAAAATTTGGCAACGTGAAATGTTTAAGGAAAGCTCAATAAATAGATAAAATTTTTCTTTTGGAAATCAAATCCAAAATAATGAAAATATATTTATACAAGTAACAGGATGAAATACTTATAGTAGTGTCTAAAATATCAAAAGCACCGGTATTCCATTGAGCTTCTTGAGCCCAGCATTACTCTGGTATCACAAACTTCAATCAACAATTCAATTTTTGCTTCCTTTTACCACTTACAACATCAAGAGTTTTGATATTCAGTCTTCCATACCGTATAAATAATAACTGACACTGGGGATACGTGAGCGTGGATTCGAAAGTCGTATCAACTTTACAAAAAACATTATGCACCGATATAGAGTTTTGGCACTAGGGTCATGCTCTAGGTTGACGAAGGATAACAGGACGGTTTGGTGTTTATAGTTCTTTAAACAGTGTGAACAAATTACAACAAATAAAATCCTCCAACAGTCATTAGTACTCATAATCTCAAAGTATCTTCGTTCAAGCCTATGTCTGGATATTATTGTAAATGATTAATTCGTCTTACATGAGGCAACTGTTCTGGAAAGGTTTCATAAACATTTCCTTGACATATAGACTTTGCCCATATAGATTTTGATCTCTGGCGGAACTTTGAAAACGCATTTTATCATCGCAGGAAAGATTTAAAGGTCATTGAAAGTCAAATATTCTCTCACGCTGCTACCTCTGCTGGGAGGTTGGTTCTTTCATCTGGCCCATTGTAGTCCAGCATCTCCGTAGCCAGTTCACTTTCGCTCATGGTTACAGTTTGGTTACTCTCACCCTCCCCCGAGCTCGACCCTGATTGGCGATAGTTCGAACCGGAGGGCTCAGGTGACGTTGGATAAGATTCAGTTTCGGTTTTCAGCGTCACTATTTCATCTCCATCAACTTTTTTTTCTAGTACTTGGGGACGATGTTCGTCTGTCTGGTGGATTAGAAGGCTCTGCTCGTTCTCAAAGGGCTGGTTGCAGACGATGCATGTGTGTTCGAATGTTTTCCCATGGGAGTCTCTTAAATGCCTTCTCAGAAGGTCTGTGGACGGAAAAGACTCTTCACATGATTCACAAGGGTGCGTGGTGGAAGTGATGTCTGTCCTTTTTTGTTCCTAAAATGACAATGTGGGAGATTAATGTATATATTTTTTTGTTTCAATCTCCAGGATGGAGTATGTTTCAGCGAATCATTTAAAAATATTTTTCTATACTATACTACATTACTACATCAATTACTTTAGGCAATACTTTATGTAGTGACGAACGCCTGATGACGAGAGCCATCTGCTGGCCAACAGGTGTTGATGCTTGTTAGACGAAGTACAGACGAGACGGGTCTGAACGAAAGTCAAGACGTGTGAGACGAGACAAGTCTGAACGAAAGTCAAGACGTGTGAGATGAGATGGGTCTCTGAACGAAAGACGCGACGTAACATGTGAATTAATCCTGCGACGTATTCAACGAAATCTATTTAATGTTCATTTCTTTTATGTTAATGTAATTGTCCGTGCTAAATGTAATTAAATGTGCATTCTAAAATAGTAGTGATTCCTGAGTCCTACATTTATACTACATCACTTACTTTAGGCAATAACTGCTGTACTACCTCGATAGGAGCTGTTATTTAAAATGAATGATGGCGATATACGCAGTTTTACTATTGGCGCTACAAAGATCATTATTATAAAACGATTTAAGGTTCTCAGTTAAATAACAGCTACACAAATGTGCCCTCTAATGGACCAATTAGAAATTTGTAGGGTAGGGTTGCTGTACATAGTTTACATTTTGTACGTATTTCGTTAGATATCTGTATTAGCTCGACAGCAGTTGTTGCCTAAAGTAAATGATAGAGATACATGACGTTTTATTCTTGGCACTATAAAATCATTATTATAGAACGATTTAAGATTCTCTGTTAAATAATAGCTACACAAATATACCAACTTATGCCCTAAATAGAGATTTAGAGGATAGGGTTGCTGTACATGGCTTACAGTTTGCCCGTATTTCGTTTGATATCTCGAGAATAAAAATAAAGTGATATATTTGACCCTTAGCTGAAAAAAAGGTACTTTATATACATATATATTTTTTTTTCACCAATCTGCTATCAGAATTGTCATTTGTAATAATATTACTTTAAACATTTTTGAGCAGAAGTAATAAATTATTATAAATGTAATGTATATAAATATATAAATAAGAATAAAATTTATAGCACGCTATTTTACCTTGATTTCTGGTTTTTTCACTGTTTTAGAACTTGAAACATGATGGTGTGACTTCATGTGCAGTTTTCTGTTCTCTTTTCTCGTAAATTTTTTCTTGCACACCGGACAGTCAAATGACTTTTTTTCTTTCCACCCTTTATTATGGGATGATCTCAAGGACTTTTCCTTTAATACGGATTCGTCATCAAATTTGTAGAGATCCTTAAGGGGACCTGCGGGAAAGAAAATAAATTTTAAAAAAATGAATAAAATTGAAATCTGCTATCACAAATTTCAAGTTATCATATGAGAAATTATTTTTTAAGTCACGTGGTATCAATCCGACCGAAAAACATGTTCTCACATACTCATATTTCTCTATCACCAGCATTCAGAAAAGCGATGGTTTTTGACCACCTCAATCGAGTTCTAAAATTCTTTTCTCGAGGGGAGAATTTTTTTTCTTAAAAAAGTTTAAACCGGTTTGAAACAATCACATAAAAATCAGATTACGCACGCATCGATATTTATAATACGATTTTTTTTTCCATCTTAAAATCATCTAAACTCCAAACTTTCTCTCAAAGCGTTTTTTTTGGAGGGGGGGGGGAGTTTGGTTTAAATTAGTTTGGAACGATCACGTGACTATTGTATTGCGCAATCATAAACTTTTAGAAAATTAATGTTTTTTTCCCCCCTTTCAAAATTGTTTTAGCTCCAAAGTTTGTTTTACCAGTTAGAAAAATTAAAAATGAAAGTTTAAAAAATTATATATATATATATATATATATATAACTGTCGATACTTCCCATCGCTGCTTCACATTCATCCCCAGTTTCTTCTTTGCTTTTCTTCGGGGGATAACTTCTTACGACACTTCCCTTTATTGACCAGACAGGAGAATCGAGTACATGGTGGACATCCGTGCCGAGTTGTAAGTTTTTGTTGATGATAAGTCGTCAAATGTGACAACCTCATTTATCATTTTCTAATAACTTTAAAAAAAAATGATGCTTCAAAAGCTACAAATCGCCTATTTTCTGCCCGTGCATTTTGGCATTTCAAAAACCTCAAACCAAAATAAAATTTGTTGTTACATGATAATAAAAATCATTATATCCATAAGTGAATTTTTGAATTCACTCAAATACAACCATAACAAAAAAAATGAAAATCGATTATTTGTGGTACTTCCGACACTGTGTGAATGCGAAATGACAGAGATGTGATTTAACTCGCTTCGTGAATTTGCATTAAGCACTGATTTAACAATAATTTTATAAATATTTCATGAACTGATGCTCCGTGTAGTTCTAGAAATTATACCTCGGAAATCATCAGTTTCTTGCTTCTGAATATTTATGAATCGCTTCTTCAATTTACAGTTCATTTCAGAGTCTGTTTTGAACATTAATATATACCAAAATTTTCTGTTTACATCGATTTAATTCTGCCTAGATTTGCAAGTACGATAAACCTTACTAGTGTTTTAAAACCATATAGCTCTTTCAAATAGATTTGAATGGATTATTTTGGAATACAAAACAAATTCTAAGAAACGTCCTGTCGCTTAGTTGGTCCTAAATTTATAATGTATAAAGTTAATAAAAATATGGCAAAACTATAAAAATAATAAATACAAAATACAGAAAATTCGTATCTGAAACATCAAAGCATGATATTATTTTTTGATTGATTCGCCACACTTTATTTTAATTTTAATATTTACTCTTAATTATGTGCTAGCGAAAAGTGAACTGTAAAATTCTTTTTAATTTCGTTACAACGTGCCGATATAGAAATGTTGTTATAAAGACAATGACAAGTATTGTTGTAAAATATACTTCAAAATATTTTGGGATTTTTTTTAAATAGAGAAGAAAATAATTTAATATCACAGTAAAAATATATATATTTAATTTTAAAGTAGTATAAATTGATTGCTATGCTCTTATATTCTTTGAAGTTATTGAAAGAAAAAGTTAAAATTTCGAATAATTTTTAATTAAAAGTTTTATAAAAAATTTATTTCTACATACCCAAAAAGTAATTACTTTGCCATTTTTGATCATTTTAGTTCTAACAATCTCATGTGTAGAGCGCTGTGCAAGATTTTTAATCATATATGAGGCAACATGCAGCTCATTTCATATATTAAACTGGCATATTAAATATGAATGTATATTTAATATGCCAGTCTATAAAAATTACAAATAAATGTATGACATGTTACTAATTTTTCCACATAGATTTTTCCAATTAGTTCTAGACATAATGTTATTAATATATGTTCAGATCGTAAAATGTCGAAGGTAATTAAAATAGCCAACTGAGAACTTTTAATTGAGAATTGTCACTTTTAATCCAAACGTACTCTACTTGCGCATTAAAATATTGAAACATTATGTTTAAACTTATATATAAGTTATCAAATAAATAAAAGATCATATTTTTATGATGTTTAAGTTGAGTTATCTTTTGTGACAATAATCCTATTTTTAACTGATGACACGTTTTTTAATCCATTACAACGCGAAAGTAAAATTACGATAGTGCTTGTACTAATGCAAAATCAAGAAATAGTATGAAATTGTCTTGTTATTCATTTAAGAGTGTAGAAGGCTATGAAGATAATTGAGGAATGTCCAAGTTTGATTTTGCAGTAAAACATTTAGTTTTACTAATTTTGGTTGCAATAGAAAGCAACCGAATCAAACGATCAATGAATTCCTCCTGTTATAGTAGAATTAAATTACAATAGTGTTTCTGCAATTGATCTTATCTAATAAACTTCTCCCACTGGGGGTACCTCAAAAATTTTGAGGAGTAGCTTCCCTTATGGTGGTTGTCACCCAAGTGGGTACAGAAATGGTGGGGGTCGTCTACCAGTTTCCAATTACTGGACGTGCTTCCTAAGGGAAAGGTTGTACCGTGGCCGGTGATAGCCCTTAGGTCTCAATCAGAGTTCCCACCAATGTTGTTGTCGAAGTGGTTCGGTCGTTCAGTTTTATCCGTGGGCCTTAGGGCGGGTCGGAGTATTGAATTTGTGATTAACCATTAAACATCTACCACCAGCGTACACCTCATATGAAGATGTGAAGCTTCCGGCATGATGGTTGGTTCTCGCCACCCTGGTGGTTGTTGAAATGGTGAGGGTCGGCTACCTTCTTCGGACGAAGGGACGTGATTCTCACTGGAAGAGTCAACAGTTCTGCGCCCTTAGGATACACCTTTAATCCCCACCAATGCTATCACGGTGGCCCGGTCATTCAAATTTAACTTGAATGCCTTTAGTTAGACGAGGTGGAATAGAATTGAATGGTTATCCATTGAATATTGTTGATAGATTACGAATTGCTATAAGCATACTAATAACCACAAACCACAAATTGGATACTCCGACCAGCCGGAAGGCACACGAAAAAATCTGAATGACTGGACCGCCACAACAGCAACACTGGCGGGAACTGTGGCTGAGTCCTAAGGGCCATCACCAGCCGTGGTACAACCTTTCCCTTGGGAAGTACGTACCGTCATCGATGGGAGGAATCAGATCCTCGCCTTTTTATTACCACCAGAGTGGCGAGAATCATTATGCCAGAAGCTACTCATCCTTAATTATGAGGTGTGTCCCCCTCCCCCGTGGGACAAGTATACTCATAAACTGAAAAAGACCGTGGTGTTAAATTTAAGAAAGTACCAAGTTTGCGTAGTATGAAAGTTTCGTTTCTTCTGCTTGCGATGCAACTGAACCAATGAATCATGGATTATAGAATGGAATGAATTCATTTTATTATATGAGACATAAATGCATATCAGAATTGTTAATTTATATTTCTGACTCAAAAACGACAAACTCTGTAAGCGCACTCGTGAATCGTATTACCTCTGTCCGAAGGAAAAACATCCACCAGACCGACGGTGGGGTGCATTAGAATCATATGGCCTCTCAAGTCATCTAAGCCACCAAATTCCATTCCACAACTCGGACAAGTGAAGTGGGGCCTACCGGTCTCGTGGCCGTGGGAATGTTGCTGGTGCTTTGCCAGATCCACGGGGCTACCGAAGACACACGGGCACTTTTGGCACTCGTACAGAAGACGCGAACTCTCACCATTTCCTTGACCTGTGAAAAGGGGAATCATCAATCAAATTCTGGCAGGTAGTTCAGAAAATACCAAGAAATATTGCAGCGGAATCTGAAACTGGACTTAATGTGGAATCAAGCCTTTAAATTTCTAGGATATAAGAGCTTTTAGGAATTTCTTCCGTCGTTAAATTCTTTAAAGTGCGGAACTGGGATGTAACGGTAATTTTTCAGGAGGGGGCAGGCAGATAATTCAGAAAACTCGATGAGATATTTGCTGAACTGGATACTCGACTTGGTGTGGCGTTAAGAAGTTAAGTTTTATAATAAAGAAGGAGGTTCATAGAATTTCAAAAGTGTATTGTACTGCAGGCTTAATAATTTGCTCTATTACTTAAAAATTAATAATTATTATTATTCATCAGCAAGTTAGCCGCAGTGTGGTGATTTGACAAACCACAATGCAAGAAATTTCACCAAGATAGCTGAGGGAAAATTTTCGTTCAAATTGCGGAATTCAAAAAATTATGCTTCCATGATCTCTTAAGTTTAAATTTTATAAACGGGTTATCAAAAGATAAACTTTTACGAAAATCTGCAGAGTATACAATACACCCAAACAATTTAACTTAAAACGTAAAAATAAAGCTCTCATTTTTTTAAGATGTATTAAAAAAATAAAAGATTGATAAGATATGCATGCTCTTTCTTCTGTATATCTGATGTCGCTTATATATAAAATACAAATTAACCAATTAACTGGTACGACATCTTCGGAAAATGCGTATCTAAATTGTGTCGCAAAAATTTAGCGATGAGTATACTCATCAAACACAGAGTGTGTGTAATATGAAATAATGTTATAATGAAATGACTATTATCTTTTTTATTTCGATAATCATATTTATTTATTTACTTAAACTAACATACTTTTTTGCATATGAATGAAAAGAAACGTAAAAAATTAATTTATTAATTTATTTTGCTGTTAGAGAATAATATTGAGCAAGGCATGGTACAACGCATAATAAGCCTTTATTTGCTCCTTTGATTTGGACTTTGAATCAAAATATTTTAATCATCTTGAAATTTGCGAATATTTTTAAGTTTTTACTGAAATTGTAATGCAAACTGCAAATTGTCACTACTTATTACTCCTGACGAATAAAATCGTCATAACGCAAAATGTACTCTTTCCATGACGAGTATACTCGTCACAAGCAATTAACTGGTTACGTATCATCAAAGACTTCATAAATGTCAATTAAGTATCTGATAATCGTTAGAATTTCAAAGACGTTTATTATATTCAGATCGAAGAGGCAGTTACAAAAGATTTGCATTATTCTTTTTATCATAATCACATTTCTGCAATTAATAACTGTATCTTCACTTCATTTTTAAATAAGGGCCCCAATCCACTACTTGCCTTCCCTGTGCCATCATCACTGCCAATTATTGAAGAGATATTTTCTCATCTCCGCGTCGTACTTACCTTTTGGTGCAGGTTTGGAAGATGTCTGAAGCCTGCTCATGTTCTCCCATATGTGCACGAATGAATGATTTTCCAGCTCAGCCCTGAAGAAGAATTTCTGTCGGCATTCACTGCAGTCGTAGGGTCGGGCATCGAGGCCATGGTCGAGCATGTGGCGTTGTAAAAGGTGTGAACTGGTGAAGACAGATGCACATAGGTAGCACGTGAAATGGGAGCTACCCTCAAAAGTGTGCTCTATCAAGTGGCACTGGAGCTTTGAGGGGGAATCCAAAACCTATGAGAGATATTCAACAATGCTGAAACATGTGGAGATGTTGCAATCGTTGAGATGAAAAAGAAAACTTTGTTTTCATGTACAATCTGGTACTATAACATTGGACACAATAGAGGCAAGAATGATTCTAGCTTGAGTACGGAAATTGTTCCTACAATCCTAATGGGAAATGTTTACTTAAAAAAAATCTAAAGTTTTAAATGCCTCTCAATTTTGTTAGTTTGGTCTCGGCCTTCTTTATTGGTAGATTAAAATTTTTATCTTTGGAACAATCAGAGTTGAGCACAATTAGAAAAAATAAAGAATTTTTTTAATGTACTTTATGACATGGTTCTTAGCATACACCTTTATGCTCCTATATTTTTGGAAACTTTAATTTTTTGTATAATGCCCAATTAAATAGTTTTTTTAATTATTAGTTATCAGAGATTTAGTCGAATAAAAATGCTGACTAATTTTCCTCATCTTTTATATTCGCATATAAACGAATTTCCAGATAAATCCATTTAAAAATTTAACCAGTGAGAGTGGTGTCCTCAAAATTTTCTCGCATACTCTCTAATAAACTTGTCATGCCAGAGAACGCATTGTAATAGCACTGATATACAATAATTACAAAATATTATCCTTTGGCGCAAATCTAGCATTTTTACTGAATCGATCGTATCATTCTTGGCGCGTTATTTGGCGATTAAACCATGGCATGTCGTTAATATAATCCGAAAATCGAATTTGTGCTTTAAGCAAACTTTTCTAAACCGATTGAAACAAAGATTTGACACAAAGTTCTACTTTTAGTCACAAAATCCCATACCACATATGATATATTTAAGTCATCGCGCCTTTGCATTATCGTGTTTACATGTTTCTAAAAGTACAAACCGACAGACGGTCAACTCGTTGTTGGATTTGACAGGTTTCAACACTACAGATGTTAAAAATGTTTAGAGAATTTTACCTATCTAGTTCTCTTCGTTTTGCAACTATCATGTAAGCTTATATATGACCAGCCCGTCAGACGGACTTTCTCGTAACGGATTTTATTCAAAATTTGACAGAAATCTGCACATCTGGTATAAAGACGAAATTTAAACCTTCTAGCTTAAAACGTTTTTGAGTTATCTTTGTCACAGATAGACAGAGAGTCAGACGGACATTTTCAAAAATTGAGTTTTTCGCACTTAGGGAGGTCTAAAACTTGGAGATTCGTCACAATCTCGAGTTCGAATTTTTGGAAAATTACTA
Source organism: Argiope aurantia (assembly GCA_026543865.1). Lineage (NCBI taxonomy): Eukaryota > Metazoa > Arthropoda > Arachnida > Araneae > Araneidae > Argiope > Argiope aurantia. The sequence goes on along the minus strand of JAPMOR010118866.1, from coordinate 93,734 downwards.
TGCTGTCTCTATACTACGTATACGAGAAAGTAATAATTAAATGGTAACATACCTCATGGCACAATTTACATTCATGCTGAGTTCCTTCATGCAGAACATGGCATGTCACGTGAGCTTGAATATCTGCCTCCGACTCGAACGACATCTGGCACTTGATGCACTGATAAGTTTTCTTATCCTCTACATGATGATGCACAGTTCTTCGGTGGCTATCAAGGTCAGCGAATGTCTCAAATTTCACACTGCACTCGGTGCACCTCGGTAATCCGGACTCGCCTTCTCCCTTTGAATGGAAACACTCCTTGCACATGTATGTATGAGGAGGTAATGAATCGGAAGTTTTACCAGAAGCCCGGATTATCAAATTTCCTGGATCGAACATTCTGGAACACACACAACATGGCGCCGATGTGCCAAGAGAAGGTTCGAAGGAAGCGTTCTTCAGGTGGAATTTTGCATGCATCCTAACTTCGACGTCCACAACCAGAGTCTGCCTGCAAACAACGCATGGTACCGGTAGACCATTGCCATTAGTGTTAGGTGAAGCTGTGTTATGTTGCTGAATGTGGCTCAAAAACTGGTCTTCATTGGCTAGTTGCACACGACAAACTATGCATGTACTTCCGGAAACCACCTAGAAAATGAGGTATTGTTATCGACTGAAGTCAGTACTGAAAAACATGTATGTGAAATATTGGAATTGATTAATGAATATCAGTTGCGATATATAAAATAATTTTTGAATATCATTTTTCAATTTGAATCAGAGGGAAAGAACATGGTTTCAAAAAATAGCGTAAATCAACAGAAATTACTTTACTTCAATGTAAGTAAAAGTCAATTATATAGATAAATGCTGTTACTGTTATTAATAAATGACTGATATGGAATCAATTATCTTAAATAATAGCATTGAAAAAAATGAAGCAATTGATGTATGTATGTATGTGTGTGTGTGTGTGTGTGTGTGTGTGCGTTTGTGTTCCATATTAGATTGTTTTGGCACTGTTGAATGAAGTGGAATCTTTGATTATTCAGTTAAACTTGCAAGATAAAAATGGAAAACAAATGCATTTTTTGATGTTGTTGTCAGCAAATCCGAGCCATGACCATTGAAGAAGAAATGACACCAAATCTGCCACTAAGAATACGAGATGAAAAAAGAAGGAAAGAGCAAGTTTGCGAAGTTTTGACAGTTCATAAAAGGGATCTTCCATTTTCAGGAGTGAAGTTAGAAATGAAATTGAAGAACTGCTTAGGGCGCAGTTCAAGACAATTAAAGTTACTTCTATTACATCCTCAGGGACGTGGGAAATGACACAACTCAGACGCTATTTAAGAGGGCAATTATTATATGAACGTGGTGGAAATGAAATTATAGCATATATGCTCTAAAAGTTAGCTAACGTGGTAAAAATAAATCTTAATCATTATTCAAAAAATCTTCTTTCTACAGAATTTCTGAGATAATATAATTATTTGATTTTTGGGATGAATTTATCGAATAGGAGAGATCTAATCTCGAATGAGAAATAGAAATGGATCGCCATTATTTCAGCATTTATTATTATGAAGAACAAAGAGACTGCGAAGTCTTCAAGATGTATAAATTTCTGATTTTTTGCAAATCAGTACTTTTTTGTCATTAATTTAGAAAAAAAAAAGAATTATTAATTGGTGATCGAAACAATAATAGTTTTGCAAATGTGTTTTCTTTCCATCTAAAATTGTAATTGTCATCTAAAATTGTAATTCTTTCCATCTAATATTGTAAAAAAACATGTAAAAAATCAGGTTGAATTTTTTTCCATAATAAAATGATATTTCTTTGTCTTCCTTTTTTTTTCAAAACAGTACTCCTTAAGATTTAGCATTTCGCCCTTTAGATTGTCTTATACCTAAATTAAACTGGAGATATCATAATTGCTTTTTAAAACTTTTTCTAAAATAAGACAAATATTGGAATAATTACATAGTGGCGAATAGTTTCTTCATCTTAAAAGTAAATTGACTGATAATTTTTTAATAGATAAACGTATTTGTCACTATTCCAGAGTATCTTTCATACATTTTTAAAAGAATGACTTCGCAAAACTGAAGAATTTATATTTAAGCAAATGTGTAGAGCTTCTTTCCTTCGTGGTGATAATGCTCAACATAAATTGTTGATGTTAGAAACGGTTAATATTAAGGCTTGAAAATCACTTTTCAGTCCCCAACTTCTAAGATATTGCAATTATCGAAAAACAAAATACAAAAGTTGTTCGCAATAATGAGGCGCTAATTTGGCACATTGGATTTATTTTTCTATCTTCAATATTAAGAAAGTTATATTGAAATGAAAATTCCAACCCCTCCACCATTCCCAACCCCCTTTGAGCTAAATGAACCATTTACGAACTCTTTCGAGATCTTTACATGTCTGACAACATATTCCAAGCCAGTGAAAATCCAAGCAAAATTACTCTAGCTATCCTGTTAACTAGATAACATTATATATATATATATATATATATATGACTTTTGAACGAATGGCGGTTTTGGCTTGAAAGAAAGTCTTGCTCCTACAGAAATCGACCTAAAAAAACATGATTATGCCCTTTTTTAGAAAAAAATAATATTTTATTCAGGAAGCAAGACTGAAATTAAATTACTCAAGTATATAAAGATATTTAATGGCGTGGAATAATTATCTCATAAGCAGTCAGCAACAAAATAGTAGATGAAATTATTGTAAAATGATGAATGATGAAAAAAAGATTTTTAAAATACTAACCTTGCAATGCGTAAGCTTGTGCTCGGCCAGAGTCGTCGCTGACGGGCATATCTCGTCACATATATTGCACTTATGTTTGCTTGGCGTCGCCGTATGGGCCTTCATATGATTCTCCAGCTCTCCTCTGGATTTACAGGATTCATTGCAGTAAGCACAGAACAGACTGACTGTAGTCGATCCGGCAGACCCGTTGCCGGATTTATGTTCTTTATGCATCCGAACATGGTGTGCTTGTCGTCTGTGAGCCGCAAGGCCTGATTCAGACGTGCACACGACGTCACAAATGTCACAGCGGTAATCAGACCTGCTCGTAGCAGGCGACTTGGAATTGGCATTTGTAGGAGGTTGAAGAGAATTTGCTGGAGTTGAAGTTGAAACAGTTGCTGGAATTTGTTCGCTTGAAGTTAGCTGTTCACCTGCAGGAAGTAAAAAAAAAAAAAGGCTTAAGGCAATATAGGGATTGGTATTCAATCATTTTATGATGGCTACTTGTGAATGGATACTAATGGACGATTTGGTGTGGTCCACTGAGGAATATAAGAAATGGGGAGGTTAACCTCCCTCCCACTTGAACAAAATGAGTGCTTTGTCACTAATATGCTTATTTTTTCTGAGAAAGAGGATTAAAAGGATTAAAATAGTATTATTTAAGTCTCAGTATCGAGATGGGTGAAGGTTGCCAAAACTAGGTATATTGAGGGACGCCGAAGACAAATATACAGAAAGGGTTGTTAGGTGGGTAGTAGTATTGGCATGCAGTTATTCTATGATGGTTACTTGTGAATGAATCCGGATGGACGATTTGGTATTGTCCATTGAGGAACATGAGAAATGAAGAGGTTAACTTCTTTTCCACTTGAATTTGAGTGGTCTGTCACTAATATGCTTTTTTTTTTCTGAGAACGAGGATAAAAACGATTAAAATAATAATAAAACCAATTTGTCATCTGTCTCCAGTCTCGCATTCACATAGAAAACAATTTTGGGATGTATGTTTTATTCATACAAACAACTAAGGACAAAAGTAAAAGCAACTATGGACAACTAAGGACAAAAGTGTTAATCGTTAAAAGCTTTTATTCACTGTAAGTTTAATGTAAAGAACCTAATTGTATAATTAATAAGATGCCACTCCGGACATAGGATACAACATATATTTTCTAATTTTGATTATATTTCATTTTTCCTCTGTCTATGTAATTTTTAAAAATCACTATTTAGATGCGATGTTTGCGAATAAGTTCAAATATTTTTCCAACAAAGTGAGCTGATACTATATGTTACATGATAATATGATATAATAAAAATCTGCAATCGTAAAAATAAACACTCTAAAATGCGAAAAACGCGGGATGCAATAGAAAATAGATTGATTGCCAACCTGCGGAAATCACGGAATAAGCAGCTGAAGGGTTAATTTCTTATGCAAATAGAGAAACGATTATTAATTTAATTTTATATCTTATTGCACAATTTTTTCCATATATAAGGCCGAAAGAAAAAATGATGAGTTACAGTAAGGTAATTAACAAAATTGATAAAACTTCCACAGATTTAAGAAGTAAAATACTTATTTTAGATTAATCAAGATTCGAAAATTTAGGTAAAAAATGCAAAAGGATAATAAAATGCTTTTCTGACAATAAATATAAATGTCTTAATTTATAAATCTTAGCTATGCTTTCTCAACTTCAAGCAACTTCAAGAATGCCAATATCTCACAACTGAATGTTTACAAGCGGTAAGAAGTTCTGCAAAATTTTTAAGTCATGATTAAAAAATACTGTTCATATAAAAGTCATAAAAAAAAAAAAAAAAAAAAAAAAAAAAAAAAAGAGAGAATAATTTAGAACTATTTATCGATTTCCATTACGGACATTTAAATTTTTTTCCATAAAAAGGCGAGTGATAAATCTCAAGAACATTTTGTTTATCCCCAAAAATATTCCTTTGATTTCTGTAAATAATTTCAAATGTAAATAATTTCAAATGATTCTGATCAAAAATGATATGTTTCCACAACTGTAAATCTTTGATTGATGAAAAAATTTTGAAACGAAAACAAGTTATTTTGAACAATCCTATTTTTTTCACTGGAAAAATCCAAACCAAAATGCTTAGCTACCTCTTGATATGTTTCCATTCGTAGATTTTTTCGTGCAAAGATTCTGTGCTTCTTCGTTTTGTTGTCCAGTCGTAGGTCCAGAAGTTGGTGGTGGTATTACATGCGGTGGAACAGGACTGCTGCCACTCGGGTGGCCGATAAACTGGTGCGCTGGTGGCGAAGAAGTTGCGATCCCTTGGTGGACGGTTTGGATGTGTCTGTCGAGAAGGAATTCAACATGGAACGCGTCGCCACAAGCACTACAAGTGAACTGCTTCTTATGGGTAGAAGTGTGGAATCGAAGCTGGACCTCGTTGGGGAAGATCTGATCGCAGAGGAGACACCGGTATGTGGTGCTATTGGAAGTTCTGGAGTGGAAGTTCTTGGAAGACAGGTGGTTGAGCTTGACGTGCACCTGGAATTCCATTTCTGATCTAAAATAAGCGCTGCAAGAAGTACACTTCAAAGATCGGCATTCGTTGCTATGCTTGACAGCGAAATGGACTTGGATGCTGACCTGGAAGATAGGCAGAATTAGTTTTATCATTCTATTATATAAAGATGAAAATAAAAGGAAAATTAACTGAAATGCAATAAAAAAATTTCATCCTCTTTTTCGACATATCATACAGCATGATTATGTTGCAGACTTGATTTATCTATCTTTAATATGTCTTTAAAAATTATTGTTAAATGTATATAAGCTATCACGTGCTTTTAAAAAAATTATTAAATATCGCCTCAAAGCACCTGAAAACAAATCCAGCAATTAAAATAATGAAATTCATTTTTATTAAATATATTTAAAATATTTCTCCAAATTTTTTAACCCTTTGCACTCGGAAAAGTAATTCAATGCAGAATTATTCACCTAATACAAAGACTTGTTTATTGCAGCGAGAAATAAATATATAATTGTTTTAAGTTGAATTCCCACGTTTAATTAATTTGCATCTTCTTACTCCAGGCCGCGGTGGCTAATGGTAAAGTCTCGGCTTGTGAGCCGTAGGGTTTCAGGTTCGAGATCCGATTCCACAGAAGAACCGTCGTGTAAGGGGGTCTGTTGTACGTTAAATTCGTCATGCCAAACGTCCTCCCGCTGGTGTGGTGTGGAGAGGGGATACCAGCTCAGGTGTCGTCCACGTCATCTGACCGCGATTCAAAATTACGAGGTCCGCCCCAAAATAACCCGAGTGTTGCTTTACAACGGGACGTTAATATAACTAAACTAAACTAAAACTTCTTTCTACTCCCTCGGCACTTTTATCAATCAAAATTCAATAAATAAAACTTTAAAATGATGCACCGTCTTGAATGGTGAGTGAAAGTCACCATCCGAGTGCAAAGGGTTAAAATTTCCGACGAAATTGTACCAAAATATTAATGGTCCCACTAAAGAATTTCCGATTTTTGAAGAGGTGTAAAAATGATTTTTTTTTTTCCGTGCATTAATATATTCTGAAACTACTGAAAAAAAAACACTCTTAGAATTTTGATTAGCTTTCAACAAAACAATTCTAATTAAAATTCTAAAATATTCTTTACAGTGAGCACATACAACCCAAGAAATACAATCTCAGTTCGGGAGATCTAGATGCAACGGTTTACCGTATAGATCTTTATGCAATTTCTTCAACTCACATGACACAATGTATAGCGAATATGTCTGCCTATAAACATAACCATGTTAAGGAAAATATCATTGCTTATTTATTGAGATTGTTAAATAAGTTAAATATTTCTGAACGATGTAGTGCTTTATTTTAGGAGAAATATGAGATACAAAATACAATTTATATTTCCAGATTTCTTTTGCTCATTTTTCTATTTTTTGCTTCCTTGTAATCAAAGCCTATAAAGCGAAAGTGCAATGATCTTCAAAAACTTTGTCTCAGTAGTTTGACAAATAGCCTAGTTAAGGGCATTTCTCTATTAAAAAAATGTATATTTTTGAAACTATATTTGTTTTTACTTGAGTATGTGAATGCTGTGACTAAAAAAATAGGTTAAACGAACTAGATGAATGAAATTCGGTATGCAGGCTCTCTCAGTGAAATTTGTAGATTCTTTTTATAAATTTTAAACGAAATGCGGCTGCTCAAGTACAAGAAAAGTCAATAACTATGAAACGAAAAAGATAGATAAAATATAGTACACAAATTTCGTATCTCAAATGTTTTTTTTTTTTTTTTTTTCAAATTTTGAAAAAAATTTGTTGTAGGATTGATTGTCTGCTGGTTTATCATTTCAAATACACACAAATGCGATATCTGAAGAACGCAATGATTTAAATAAATAAAATTTGATGTATGAACTTTTTTCTAAAATTGTAGATGTCTCTCAAGTTCTGGTTGCATTCGGTCGGAAAAAAGTCGTCGAAAAATAATTTCGTTAGAAAAATGATTTTCGGGTTCTTGAGTACTAATCATATGTAGTAATTAATCGTGAAAAATCGCTGGATAGATTCAGTAAAAATGGCAGATTCAAGCTAAATATCCAGGGCCTGACTAAGGCAGGGGCATACGGGGCAGTTGCCCCGGGCCCCCACATTAGAAGGGCCCCCAAAGCGAATAGAAAGTTTATTTTACGTTTCCTTTTTTATTGAACGTTCTTCATTACTAAAATAATGAACCAGAGGGGGCCCCCAAAGAAGTTTTTGCCCCGGGACCCAACTAGGCTAAATCGGGCAATGTAAATATCTGTATTGTGTAAATGTTGCTCGGTAAAGCCCTACAAAGCATTCCCGGACTTACTCAAAGCCACGTCTTTATGAATGGGGAGGACTTAGAAGACCTTTAAGCGCTTATTAAAAAGTATGCGAGAGAGTTTTGGAGGGACCCCTCCAGGTTGTTTCTCTAATACAAAAAAAATATTTTTGACCCTTTCGCATATAGCAAGGCATATTTATCTAGTAAATCACGCAGACATTAAACATTATCTTTCTTCTTTATCTTACAGCACGCAATTAAACATTTAATAAAACAATGAAAACGGTTCAAATTTCAAGACACCAATGTAATCTATTGTTGGAAATTAGGCGAAAAATATTTTAAATCATTGCCAAAATTCAGAAACAATTCTCACAAGTATTAAATTGCTATTGTTACAAAAACAATGTTTTGAATTAAGTAACGATGTAAAATTAATTTTTGTGCAATAGTGATTATATAGAATGTTACTATATAAGTACTAGAAAATAACCTAAAATATTAAGATTTTGATTCAGTTAATAATCCATTAACATGTGAATCTAGATAGGAGCTCAAAATGAACACGACCTATATTCTATAATGTCTCAATCGCCAATGAGCACAAAACAATAGTACCTATATAAAATGTTACTAATAAAAAATAACTAAAAACATTATTACCAATTTGTCTGAGTTAAAAATATATTAACATGCGAAACATGCGAGTTAAAAATATGTTAACATCTACAAAAAGGCCTAAAACTGAATACTGTCTATATCCGCTTAATACTTAAATCCTCCACTGCACACAAACACCTGGCTTATCTATAGGCATACCAAACATTTTCTCCGATACAAAGAAACAAATACAAAGAAGAAAACACACACACACACAAAGCATGCGCTTCACTCCTTTAAAAAAACAATGGCATCCTTTCACACCAGCGGCTGCATCAAAGAGGACCGGACTCCCTGACCTGAGCAGGGTCATTGACGGAATCGTGCATATTCAAAACAAGATTCCCGAGAGTGTCACGCCACCAATTTGCTAATTCCTTTTCTCAAGGAAGAGGCGACCTCATCTTTGATTAAGTATCGGCTCGATTGGAGCAGGCCGCCTCGTAGCAGATAAGAGATATTAGCTCATAAACGAATTGAGCGTGGGCAACATGAATGGAAAATTGAGTCGTATGATTAATGGTTCGGGACGGAGAAAGTATGGGTAGCAGCACATCCCGTACCACCTGCGAGGTACCGCTTTTAATTGATAGATCGTTTAATGTGAGGGTCGGAGCTTTCAAATGTTCGGTGAGACACAACGATTTTTAGATAGATTCCCAAATTCTTTTTTTTTTTTTTTTGCTTTTTTGTATACGAAGTATGAAAAGAGAACCTATTGTAATCGCCAAAAAATTCAAGTTTAGTTTAGTTATATTAACGTCCCGTTTTAATACAACACAAGAGCTCGTAATTTTGAACCATGCTCAGATGACGAGGACGACACCTGATCCAAAGAATTTGAACTCGATATTTTGAGAATCGTAATGCTTCAGAATCTCCCTGAGGATGAAAAACATAAATTTTTAATCAGGACTGCAAGCCTCTGAACACGATAAATCAAAAGCGCTTTGAGTTAAACAAATAAATTTAAAGATTTTACAATACGTTTGTGGATTTCTATTAAATTTTGAAAGAAATCCATTCACAAAAAGTCTGTCTACACGGCTGCTCAAATATAAGTTGATATGTTAATTACAAAATGAAGAGAGTTAGACGGATAAAATTTAACGATTTAACGTCTAAAATGAAGATATTTATCGAATTTGGAACCAAATCCAATAAAAGATTGACCGTCTGTCAGTTTGTATTTTCATAAGCTTAAAAATATGATAATTTTAAACTATATCAGAACTAAAATTATAGTTTTGCGATCTATTTTGAGTTCAATCGGACGCGAAAAAAAATGATTCAAAATATACTTTCAATGTTCTAGTGCTTGTAAATTAACTGTATCCTAACGATTAATAGTCAAAGGTGTCACGCTAATAGTTCTTTGTAGTGAGTGGCATATGGTTAATAATGCATAATTACATTTATTAGTGAATATACGAGAAAGTTTTGGGAGACCATTTTTGATGACTTTTTCGTAATTGTTGATTTGTATTTTTGTTTAGAATATCCTCTTCTGTACATTTCCTCCAAAATAATTTTCTTAGTAATATAAAGGATTTAATCATACTATTTGAATTTAAAATAGGGGCCGCGGTGACCTGGTGGTAAGGTCTCAGCTTCAGAACCGGAGGGTTTCAGGTTCGAGACCCGCTTCCACCCAAGAACCGTCACGTTATCGGGTCTGGTGCACGTCAGACCGTCCGAGACAGACGTCCTCCCGCTGGTGTGGTGCGGAGAGGGGGGATGCCAGATCAGGTGTCATCCTCGTCATATGACCAAGATTCAAAATTTTGAGGTCCATCCCAAAATAGCCCTAGTGTTGCTTTAAAATGGGACGTTAATATAACTAAACTTGAATTTAAAATATTTGTACTGTAATTTTTACTTTTCGAACTCACAGAAATATATATAAATAGAAAACATTACAGTCATCAAAAAAATTCGTAACCGAAATTTTGACGAACTTCCATGCATCTAACAGCTTTGACTCGAAAAATATAATTTTGAAATTATGTGTATTTTGCCGTCAATGAACATAGCTTCAAACCACTTTGATTTCAAAGGATGGGAATTATTGTGTGCTTTTTAAACTAAATTTACTGATTTCCATCAAATTTTGAATGAAATCCATTCACAGGAAATCTATCTATCTTTTTGAGTACAAGCGAACACGATAAAATGTAAATAGTTGAATAGATAAATTTTAATATACAGAGTTAGCATCTAAAGTGTAAATCTGTATAAGATTTTGAACCGTCAATGCGTTGATCGTTTATTTGCATTTTCTTTTGCAAGTATATAAATACGAGAATTAAAGAACTTGAATAAATGAAATTTACTATGTTATCTTTTGACTGCAGTTGCAGTTCTGCATCGAATATTGGTATCAATCGATTGAAGAAAGAGGTATCCAAAATTTATATATGGCTATTTTCACGCTATATTGCAAAACATACAAAACATACAAACATACATTTTAGTCTCATGTGTGAGACTAAAAGTTAAAATCTGAGCAATTCGCGGCCTTAAGCGCGATTCCAAATTTTGGGCTGAGATTTGGGAGATAACAGTTTTAGTAATGTGTGTGAGAATGTTTTGGAAAGATCACGCCCTTTGGTTTTCTCCTGTATCTTTTGTTTTATCCTTTAATTTGTTTTTGATTTTTTTAACTATATATCTCTCTCTCCGCCGTTACCATCAGTTTTGGATCATGCTTAGATGATGATGATGATGAGAGAGAGATGTAACTTTTCAAATTTTTCAAATTACGCCGATGACAGATTTGACCTGCATCAAACTCGTATACTGAACAGGGTTGTGCAAACCTTTTTAAAGGAAGACCAAAAACAATTTTGTTGTTCAATGTAAATTATTACTAAACACAATTAGGAATCAAAAATATGTTAAACATTCTTTTTTTACTGTTGCCACAAAAAGGGGGTGTAGTAGCTTCTGATGGTAAATACCGCTGAGAACCCGAGAGCAGAAGTCTTGACTTCTTCTAGCTCAAATGAAGATAACACTCACACACTTGCACAACTCCTTTTTACGGGGGGGGGGGGCTCTTTCAAACATCTCACAGATAGAACACAGAGGGAGAATAACCATATCCGAACTAGGGCTCGAACCTGGAACGCCCACACGAGGAAGATGCTTTACCTCTAAGTCAGGACGCTGGCATTCTTTTATTCTAATATAAGAAATAAAGTTCCGACAGAATTTTTTAAAAAGATCCTCATCAATTGATTTAAATGGGTATGCATTAATAATACAATTAATTTAAAATAACAAGCAATTATTTTAAATATTGCAGCTGAACGGATTGAATCGTTCACTAGGCCGAAATTTGTCCATCATTGAAATAAATGGATCTTTGATGGAGTGGTATATGTAATATAGAAACTGGCTCCTGGATATATATAGCTCCTGGAAACAAAGATCACACACACAAAAAAAAATTGCTGCTCCTTTTTTTTATCACCTTTCTAGTTAATTATAAAAAATTAATTGCATTACTCGCATTTTATAATGCAACTTTATTATATTTTGTTATGCAACCACAATAGGCTGTAAAATTAACAGATAAGCTCACTAGATAGGCAACTGAACTGATAGGCAACTTGGCATTTCATTAGGAACAAGGATTTTTTTTAATGCATTTTGGAGGCATAATTTTTTGTAATAGTTCAACATTTTCAAGCACAAATAGCTTCGAAGTTCAACGCACTTTAGTAAAAAGCAAATTTTCTTTAAAAATAACGACTAAGTCGTCTACTTTCTTAATATATTAAAGCTTCGAAAAACCTCAAAAAGAATTAAAATTCATGACTTCCTATAAAGGTCCAAATGCCTATTCGATAGTCACTTGGATGTCCGGGATCAAAATTATGGTGCATTATTAGAACCTGCCCTCCCCCCATCTATATTTTGTTTAATATCGACAACTCCCAATCACAGACATCGATATTCAGGAATTTCTACCTCGACGAAGAAAATCGCCATTTTCTTCTTCTAGTCCAATATTTTTGAGGTACTATTAATTGGGAAGTTTGTGGCAGCACCTCTTAAATGTCCATTCTATATATTCATTAATAGCCTCTGAAGAGCTGTGATCACGATCCTCGTGTCTTCTCTTTCGTTCTGCTTGGACAAGCTCACGATCCTTCATTTGGCAGGGTTGTTCGGAAGAAGCAATAATTGAAGGCTTGATGAATTTATAAATAATGAGGAGCAGGTAGCTTGCAGAGTATAAATAGATGCCTTATTAAGGCACTTTAATAATACCATCTGCGGGCTGGTAGCTGGAGATTATGAAAACATTGCATTCAAACACCGGAACGTTGGAGACTGGGAGCCTGTTGTTCAACCCATCATGGCTATTCAAATATTGATGGCATAATTATTGGGTGTTCATATTAATCATATGAACATAGGAAAAAATATTATGCTCAAGATGCATAATGTTTTAATGAAATATTTATTAAGAAATTGCTCATTCCTTTAAGATTTTTTTCAAGAAAGCTGGCATTTTCTCATCGTGATTTGCTTTCAAAGTTGGTAGTAGAAAAGACGTTAAAGTGCATTTACAATACGATAAAATATAACTTTCAATAACTTGATATTTGTTATCCGTTTTTTTTTCTCTTTTGAATATTATTTTTAAATTATCTAGAATTATCTATTTGGAATTATTTTCTTTTTAGAATTATTTTCAATTGATTTAAAATTATTTTAAAAAATTATTTGTCAATTTTTTGAAAATTAATGTGATTAATTATTTTTGCTTGTGACCTGCACATGAAATATTTATTAAAACGGACATCCTTCTGAATTCTTTTGTAAGAAATTTTTGAACTGTATACATTTCTTCAATTTTTTTAAATTATTTTCTATTTTAAGATTAGATTGTCTTAATTTAAAACAGAGTTGAAGGTATACAGATTTCTGAAAATTGCTTTATAATTAAATTAAAATAAATTATCTTCAAATAAACTAAAATTTTTGAACAGGTTTATTATTCCCGATATAAATTAGTTTCCATTTATTAATTTTATTTCGCGATGTCTGTCCAAAATAGGAGTGAACAGTTCAGTTCAGTTACATTAACGTCCCGTTTTAAAGCAACACTAGTGCTATTTTGGGATAGATCTAGTAATTTTGAACAGCTATCAGATGACGAGGGAGACAGCTGAGCTGGTGCTCCCTCTCTTAACTTCTACACCATACTAATGGGAGGAGTTTGGCCTCGACGGATACAGCATGCACCAGACTCGCTTAAACGACGGTTTTTCGGACACTTCTTCATTTCCTGAACTTGTAACTTTCCGATTCTGAAGCTCAGACCATATAATCAGGCTTCCACATCCCTACTAGAAGTGAACAGGCAACTATTGATAACGTATGAAATAAAAATTGTCAAAATTATTTCTAGTTGGGGCTGTGAAACTGTTGTCCCCGACCCCCCTCTCGGAAAATGTATAGTGAAATAATGTTTTTGAGATTGTTGCTTTGGAAAATGGATGGGGGTAGGAGGGAATGACGATGTATTTGTTATCTCAAGGTTAAGAATTTTTTTGATAAAAATAAAAGTTGTTGAAATCGGGCTAATGCTTGGAGGTGGAGGATTGGATCTTTAGTTTTTCTGATTATTTTAAGTAACTTTATGCAGGCATCAAATACTTCCTTCCACACTCACCTTCGAATCGAATATCTGTTTACACAGGGCACACCGGTACAGGTGGTAGGCATGCACATCCATCAGATGCTTCTGTAGCTCGTCTGGCTTTTGGAAAAGTTTCATGCAAGAGGGACATCCGTACTCAGTGGATGCCGACAGGAAGTGTCCGATCACGTGACTGTCCAACAACGCCTCTGTGCTGAATTCAGCATTGCATTCAGGACAGGTATGTAGTTGAAGGGAGGAAGTAGCCACAGGTACCGGACCTTGGCTGGATGTCGAGGCAGCCGCCGCTGCGTCCAGGTGACTCTTGAGATGAGTTCGGAAGGATTCGAAATCTGAGAAACCTGCATTGCACTGGCTGCACAAAAGTGTGTTGGGGCTGGTGTCTGGACTATGACCTGTTGAAGAAGAGTGATATACATATTAAAACAGAAATATGCATGATTTGTAAAAGAAACACTTTAGAAACATTTAAAAAATTGCCATTTTTAGTAAAGACATCTACGAATTAAAATAATATCTTAGATTAGTTAGATTTTGAAAAATCAGGAAGTTTTAATCCTCACTGAATCCAAAAAAAAAAAAAAAAAAAAAAAAAAAAAATTCTATTTATGGAATTAAGCTTTAGATACAAGATAGCTTGGAAATACAGGGTGATTCAAAAGTCCGGTAACATTTGAAAATTTAATAATTTAGGGAATAATGCAGGCATAGAGATAAAAATGGGTGCACATGCTTCAAATGACCTAAAGTTTTATTGAAACGAAAAAAAAACGGCTAATAGAGGGCTCTTTATATAATAACAAAAGCAATAATTAGCATAAAATTTTTTTGGCAAAGACTGGGTTCTTTATAACAAACTCAACATATCGACCGTCATTCTACAACAACACCTGTAGTCGAAGCACAATGTTGTGAACATCACTGTACAGCATATTTGTAGGTGTGATGAGAAACTGTCTTCGGATATTGCTTTTTAGCATCCCTAATGAGATCGGACGATTGCGGTAGACTTGCAATTTCAGTACCCCCCTCCCCCAACCAACGTCATGCAATGAGGTTTCCACGACCGTTCTACGATTTTTGTAGCCCAAATTTTCAGTTGTGTGAGTTAACAGACCCTCGGGCTTTTTCGGTCCACAACACTTTAGACAAATAATTTAGATACAAGATAGCTCGGAAATACGGGGTGATTCAAAAGTCCGTTAACATTTGAAAATTGAATATTGAATATAATGCAGGCATAGAGATAAAAATTGATGCAGATGCTTGAAATAACCTAAATGTTCTCCCATTTTTTGCATTTTTTTTGTTTCAATAAAACTTCATATCATTTCAAGTATGTGTGTGAATTTTTACTTGCCTACCTATATTATTCCGTGAATAATTTAGTTTTCACATGTTAACAAACTCTTGAATCACCGGGTATATTTTAACGCGATAACAATGCATCAAGTTAAACAAATAAAATTTGATATCTATTTTTTATACCAAAATTGCAATAAGAACACTAAAGGTAGAGTTTTGAATTACATATTCGAATCTATTCTTTATACTACAAAACTAACTATAAAAGTTGCCGTCTTATAGAAATATATAAGAAAATGAAAGGGGTGGATTGGATTTTGTGGGCTTTAATGGCGAAAAGCAATACTTGGCTATGTTACGCCAGACACAAGACTAAAAAGCAAAAAATAATAATTTAGTTAAAAATTCAGTAAAAAGCAGAATCTCGTTAATAATATAGCATAGTAATGTCTTTTAATATTGAAAACAAGAAGTTAAAAATAACAAAAAAGAAAAGTGAAATGTTAAATAAGATAGTAAGTACCATCTTATCTAATGGTGAGTTATTATTAACATTTCTTATTTTATCTTATAATTCATTCTTATTTCATCTTATTAACTTACTTAATCAGTTAATAAGATGGTAAGTACCATCAGTTTCTTTCCAAAATTGAAAAAAGCTTTTTGTGGGGACCTTCCCCCTCAAGCATTCGCAAGATAATGGAGGGAAGAATGCTTCTGAGGGTTTGAAAACATTCGAAATTATAAATAATTAGATGTGTTATTGTTGTGAATGATGTGGTTTCAGCTTCACAACTTGATCGGCAATACTGTTCTGATTCTGAAGCAGAAGATAGTAAGTTAAATATATATTTTAATAAATATATGCATATATAATATATTATATATGCGCACGCACGGACGCATACAGGCACACACACAAAAAAGCACACGTACATTCTTTAAGTACACGTATATAACCCGAAACCAAAGTTCATCATCTGACCGTAGGACCCTTTTCTACTTAAACTAATAATATAGTTCAATAATATTACAAATATCTTTCGACCATTTAAAAGATTGAGTTATGAAATGACGGTCTAAATTAAGATTTAAATCTAAAAGAATTTGAAAAAGTGTAAGCTATAATAAATTAAATGTAAAAGAATGATTGGTCAATTAAAAGAACTATCGTTAGCAATTAAAAGAAAAGTATCAAAACCTGCCCTTTCAGATTGCAAACAACTCAGGTGGTTGCAATCTGACTTGGGTGGCCTTAATAAGTTTCTTTTTTCCCCATTTAACTGATTATTTGTTTTGGGAACTATATTTTACTCGGTTAGAACAGTGGATAATTGAAACTATAGATGAACAATTTCCTAATTATAGTAGTTAGTACAGAATAATACAGTTTAACCAAAGTAATAAAACCGAGACCTTGAACTCACTGCTTTTTTTTTCTGAATGCCTTTCAGTAATATAATCTAGCTTCAATGTTGACTCAGTGTCCACTATCATTAGGGCTGAGTAGATAGAAGAATATATCTAGCCAGCAAATGAAAAAGGTTTCTTGTTCCTTTGTTCTAAGCATTAACTATTTCATTACCATTTGGTATATAGTATTTACATAGCATTATTAATCTAATACATGAAGCA
Organism: Argiope aurantia; assembly: GCA_026543865.1. NCBI lineage: Eukaryota > Metazoa > Arthropoda > Arachnida > Araneae > Araneidae > Argiope > Argiope aurantia. Next base: position 76,869 of record JAPMOR010118866.1, on the reverse strand, counting down.
ACTTTATATCTTTATTTGATTGTATATGCTGCATAATGTTATATTGGTTACAGTTACAGTCAAACTGTTTGCTGTTGTTCTTTTAAAGATGTGTGCCATCTTTGGCAAAGAGAAAAAGAAATACAAAACATTCCTCAAGGAAGTTAGTTTTTTTTCCCCTTTCTTTTCAAACTGGGTTTTTTTTTTTTTTTTTTTTTTTTGCCATATGGGACAAATGATAATGATAATTTTCATCAATTTTTATTTATTTATACAATTTAAATTCCTTTAAAAGATAGCATAATAAAAATGTTCGCATATGTAAATAAACATATTCGACAAATAGGATAAAATCGTATAATGTAAAACAACTTAATTTGTCATTTACAATGTGGAAATGTATCGGATGTTTAAGCATACGTTAAAAGATGCATGCCCAGTTATTTACAGTTTGGGTTTTGCCAAATTAGACTTTTATCTTATCTTACTTTGGAAGTAAAAGACTTTTAGGACATTGAAAGTTTGACAAAGAGAAAATATAGAACCGTAAGAATTGTCTAGAATGACAACAAATCGTTGAAAAAGAGCAAAGTTTATTCCATCCACGAAAAGTCGCCTCTAAACGTAAAAATGTGAACCATTGCAAACTTTTATTCAACGTTTAATGAATGTTCACTCAAATAGGTAAATTGGATATTATCAAATACAGCATAATGTACAGCCTAAAGTGCCCTGTAAAATTAATTCAGTCATAGAAGAACTATATTCTTCAAAAACAGTTTATACTTATCTATCTATTATATATAAAAAAAGTTAATATAAATACAGCGTTTTATAAGAGTTACGATTTGTAGATAGCAAGTCATCAGACCCATGACAATTAAGGTTTGTTCTGACAATATTGTTTAAAATATTTAATGAAAATTATTAGTACGGATTAGTAAGTATTCATATTGCACTTGATGGTGAAACGGTGACAAGAAAGGAAAAATAAAATTTTAATTGACACCAAATTAATAGCAAATTACGTGAAACCAATATAATTTGTTAATTCTACTTAGAAACACAAAGCTTGTGAAAATATTAATAAATAACTATCTGTTTTTTTTTACCTTTTTCGAGTAGCGGGAACTTTTGTCTCTTGGTTCGCTAACGTCTGAATATCTAAGCAATACACATGTTAACCCTGCAATGATTTTTTTTCTCTTATACGTAGTATAAAGATAGTATATCGTCGAAAAATTCGAATTCGCGATTTTGATGTGTCTCCACGTTTTAGTTTTCTTTGAGTTCAAAAAACATATTTTTAGAAAATGTCCGTCTGTCTGCCTGTTTGACACAAAAATAACTCAAAAACTCTTTGATCTATACCGTTGAAATTTGGTATACGGACTTTGCATCAAATTTGTAAATTTCTATCAAATTTTGAGTAAAACCCGTTCAGAGAATGTCTATTTGTCCGACTATTCGAATATAAGTTAAAAAGATAACTACAAACGAAGAGAGTTAGATGGATAAAATTTGGCACACACATTTAGCATCTATAATGTAGACACTTATCAGATTTTGAATCAAATCCAATGAGAAGTTGAGCATCTGTCAACATGTACTTTCAAAAACATATAAGCCCTGTAACTCAAAAACGCAGCGAGTTAAATATATTAAATTTGGCATGTAATTTTGTGAGTACAAGTGCAGATTTGAGTCAAATTATTTTTCAATCGATTGGAAAAAAAACGCATCTGAAATACAGATGCGATTTTCAAATGTTATTAACCTCATGTCAGGACTTAATTTCCAAATATATCGCCAAGGATCTGACCATAGGTCAGTAAAAATGCGAAATTCACGCCAAAGATTAATATCTCGTAATTATTGCATGCCAATGACATACAATGTGTTCTCTAGTATAATATCGTTTTGGGGAGTGCTTTTGGGGATACAACTTCCTCTGGTTTAAATAGTAATGAGGAGTCCCGAGATATCAGATGACGAAAAACTGCAATGAAAGACCGAGCGAGAATTTGACAGTTTAGGGCGAAAAAATCCTAATCGTGCAGCTGCTCACTTGCAGCAAAATGTGAAAAACTGATTCAATATTTAGATGCTGCAGAAATAAGCAAATGTTCTCTTTATGGGGCTTTGAGTTTTGAATCAAAAGTAAGCCGATTGGAATATGTATGTTCACATTATGGAAAGTTTTAGCTCCCAGCATTGAACGAAAAGCCAGTGGAGTTGAAAAACTTGCTACCTCGTGCGCAGTATCGGACAACATCGGGGGTGGCGAGCGAAAGTGAGCAGAGAACAAAGACCCTTAGTAATTAAAAAGAAACTATGCAAATGTAAACTACTCACCAGAGCTCATGTTTTGTCCTCCTCCCGGATCCTGTCTTCTATAGTGGGAATTGGATGTACCATTGAAAACTGCGGAATGCGGTACCATGGAAGTTGATGTCTTTAGATGTTTCGCACCGTTCGGTCTCAGGCGTGAACTGGCATACGACCTAGAACAAATTAAATAAAATAATGTAAGGTAATTGAAAATTTAATACGACCTAGAACAAATGAAATAAAAAAGTAATGTCACAATAACTAAAAATTTAATTCGACTTAGAACAAATAGAATAAAGAAATAATGTCTCAGTAACTAAAAATTTAATTTACGATAAATTAAATTTTTAGTTACATGCATAAATGGGAATAACAACTATATAATTTTCATTAACCAAATTGAGATTTCATATCGAGCGAGTCAGCTTGTGTTATTGCCAGGTTAATAGGCGATGTTGTTCGGAAATACGAGCTGTAAGTTGTTCGGAAATACGAGCTGTAAATATTGACAATCGTTTCAAAACAGCTTATATACATTGTTACGAATCTGTAATGCTGCATTCCAGCACAGTTGGCTCAATCGTAGGAAAGAAAGTCTTGCGGATGGCTCTATTGGGTGCTGATCGGATGACCCCCAACTTGGCGGCAAAATGGATGATAATAGAATCTTCAAGAATTTTGGCGAAAGGTATATTAGGACTCGATTTAAAGTGATTTTTCGAGATCCTTCTCTGCCATGCTTCGGGAACTATAAAAGGCCACGAGACCAAAAGCTGGGGGGCAGTCCTCAAGTGAATAGTTGAACGAGTTCTCTCCCTGAGTCTTTCGAGTTATTTATGTTGTGCTGCTTGTGTTTTGCTGTTAGCGAGGAGTGCTTCTGTTTATTGTTTGTGTATGTTTTGGCTGTGTTTGGTCATGTTGACGTTTGTTATATATTCATGCCTTTGTGTTAATAAACGTCGCCATGTGTCATTGAAGCCTGTTGATTGTGTCACCATATACCCACTATAAGCGAACTCGTTGACTTTACGGACTTAGTGGAGGAAGTTCCGTAACAATATGTAATCATAACTTTGTAGATTCGTGTTCGAATAGAAAACAAACTTTTGAAATTTTAACTTCGATTTATTTCATCATGGGGGTCATATTATATACATAGAAAAGAGATACGTCAGATGTTAAGAGATACATCATTCTACATCGTGACACAAGAGCGACAGTGACTGAAATTTTTTCCTTCAGTGATTTTATTATGAAATTTTGATAGGGATTTCTTTGATACAAATAGGCTTGGCAAAGGGAATCTTAGGTATCTTTAAAAGAAAGTTGTAAGCATTAGGAACTTTTATCCTTTTACTCGGAATATGAACAAATGCTTAAGTCACCAGTTTTCTAGAATGCGTGTAGAATTTATTGTGTAAAAAAAGTGGAAGTTTGATCAGAAAATAAGAGAACATTTTCGAATGAAGTTAACATGGATATTAAAGATAAAAATTAAGAAATTAATTAGGATTTAATTTAGATTTTAAAGATATCATTACGCACGCATACAAATTTCCATTGAACGAATGAAAATAACTTTCTTCTACTTAAAAATACTTTAAAATATTAGAATGGAAAGAAATATTGCTTTCAAATTGTATTTGCAGCGATTGGTCCAAATATTCTGTTTGCTTGTCCCCATGCTTTTACTTTCAACTATTTTTCGTTCGAAATTCCTTAAGAAGTGAATATTTACTTGCTATCATCCTATATACAATTAGTAATGTTCTTTTAGGAATGTCTTGAAAAAAATCTTACCTTTTACTGGAGTGGTTGTTGATAGGTGACGAGGGTGATCGAGAAACAGTAGGATTCGTGTTCTCGTGGACAAGATGCACGTGATCCAACAGAGCAGCTGAGGAAGTGAAGCCAATATTGCATTGAGAGCAGTAAATGTCATTTGGCCTTTTCAACATCAAATTCTCTCCCATGGCAGCGTGTTTTTGTAACATGTGCAAAGCAGATAAACTCGATTCGCAATCTATGCCACCGTAGCCCATGAAGTTATCTAAACAAAACAGAGAAAAAAATTCCAAATATTTTTGAATATATTACAAGTGTTTTAATACATTATGCTCATTATCACTATTCTTTAGAAAATACCATTAGAGAATCATAAATTAATTTTTTTTCTGTTTAGAATCAATTAATATTAAACAAAAATATTAAGTCGTGGATTAGAACCTTTTCGATAAGTTCTTCTGTTAGAAAATTGCAAAACAAATTTGATATTTACCTTTAGAATGAACTATAAAAAAACTAAAGCTAAATATGATTTTATAATCTTAAAGGATTTTCATTAATTTATTTGGCAAATTTCATAACAAATATTAGTGTAGTATTGAGGTAAATTCTATCTAAATTAGCAGTAATTTAATAAAATTTCTAAAGAATCAAAATTTTACATCCCCAATAAAACTCTTAATCATCATTTTTATTCTTACGAAGCTCGTATATTGAAAGCCATTTTAATAATTATATTTATTCCCTGTTTAACTTATCAAACATCTTTTGTCGCCGTGCCTCTATTTCAGGGCATTATGACTTAAAATTAATTTTAAAGTAAAATAATCAGTTGTAATGTTCGGCTTTAGATATTCTTGAATATATCTTACATAAAACCTGTTTTGCGTTTAGCTATTATATATTTATTCCATGTTTAGTTTATAAAGCATTTTCTATGACAGTGAAATAAATGTTTCTGTTTTAGGGCATTATGATTTAAAATTAATTTTAAAGTAAAATAATTTGTTGTAATGTGTGCCCCTAGATGTTTTTGAATATTTAGTTTACATAAAACCTGTTTTGCGTTTAGCTTCGTTGCATAATGAAGCAATATAGCTTGAATTTAGGATTCCTTCCCTTTAACTGAAAGTGTCCAAAATTTTATATATATCTACAATCTACAATTAATTTTTTTCTCTCTACCTTTCCTTTAATTTTGGTCCTTCTTGTAGATATAGTTGCAACAAGTAGCACAACAATGAAGTTTAGCGAACATTACCAAGAATCAAAATAGGATGAATTTATCATTGGCATATGCAAACTGCATTTTTTGAAGAAATGATATTTTAAATCAGTACCTACCCATCGGCATACTCTGGCCATGATGTTGTCTTTTGCCGTGTAGCATCGACTGCAGGGATCTGATGGACGCGGCGAGCGCGCTGTCAGCTACACTTCCTGTCGGGACGTGCAAAACCTGGACGTGAAGTTGGAGTGATTCGAAGGTTGGGAAGTCTGATTTGGAGCAGAAACCACAGGTCAACTTCATCGTAGGAGAAATGCCATCGCGAGCTTTAGAGTCTGAGCTACTTTTGTCAGTATCGGTGTCTCCATGCGACTGGAAAAAAAAAAAGACGAATATCAATAGATATCAGTGTTTTTCTTATGATAATGTAATAGTAAAATACTTAATTTTGAATTTTAATCAGTCGTCGATTATTATATTGTTTAGTATTTTATTTGGTATTGTTTTAAAACGACCAAATTTACAGAAATTCAGTCCGAGACAATAGGCAACTGTCAGAACGCTACCTAGTGGAGAAGGTAAAGAAAATAGACTGTCTAGTTTAATTTTACAAAAGAAAATTCTACAGGCTATGAAGATATCAGTTATTAAAAAATAATGAAAAAGGAGTAATATCTTTATAAAAAGAAATATGAGCGCTTTACTAGCAATTTTATTACTTTTTCTTCAGATTAATTCACCCATAGTGTCTGTGATTAGGAATGTAACGGAAGCTGGAAGAGGGATTGAGTGTGACCTCTACCTCTATATTTTTCCACAGTTGCCATTTTGATCGTCAGTCGGCAAAATCTGAAGAGCTGATCGAGTATAATTTATTCTGCCTATCGAATGATGTTTGGATTAATATGATTGCAATGTAAACCAGTGGAAGTGGTCTCCCCAAGACTTTCTCGCGTACTCTAATTTACTTGTCATACCAGAGAATGTCTTATAATGCGATGATGTAAAATAGTTATGAAATATTCTTTTGGCATGAAATTAGCATTTTTAATGAATCTATCATGTGATCTTTAGCGATTAATCGCTGGAAATCGGTTAACAGTATCCGAAAATCAAATTTTTGGTTTAGATACGTTTTTCTAAATCAAATGAAAGAAACATTTCACACAAAATTGCGCTTGTAGTCACAAAATAGCTCATAGGGATGCATTAATAAATTGTTACAACCGAATCCGATTTCTCGTATCCACATCCACCAGCATATGAAAACTGTAAGTTTGACATTAGGCTGAGTGCACTTGAAAAAAGTATTACTATTCTCTGGAATAAAGCGAATTACTGAAAGACATATTCTACCTGCATTCAAAAAGAACGAAAAAAGTATCCATTAGTTAAAAAGAAATTTTCATGAATAAAGAAAAACGCAGAATCGTCTAACGTGTTTATGAAATTTTATGAAGCGTCGACGTCGAACTAAATCCATTTTGTGTAACGTCTTTATTTCAGTGTATAACATTTTGCATCTAAGTGAATATAAATTACATTCTTCATTACATATTTTTTAAGGAAATTATTCAATGAGTCTACGTTGCAAGAAGTACATAATGATGCTTTATGCCACAAGAAAACACGAAACAAATCTAACAAAAACACAGCCGAGATGTACACAAAAAATAGCACTTATAGAAATCAATAACACGCACGCAAGTAATAACATGTTAATGAAATAACATCAACAGCACTATGAACAGCACTCGGCATCACTAATTAGCAGAGGGGTTAGTAAAAATCAAATTTGAAACAGACAATTTATTGGAAAAACTTCAGCCTTCCGCGTTTATATAATTTTTTCAACGTGGCATGGGATTTTCCAGAAGAACCTCTAAATCTCGCTCGAAATGCAGATACAGCCTAAATTTCAGAACCGTGAGTTTTATCGTCAAATTCGTCGCAAAGGTCGAAAATCATTGATCTGGCATCCATTCAGAATAGCTTTAAATTTCTCCCTCTAACTGTGTGGGGAAATCACATTACAGATTCGTAAAAATATTTTCTTCCCCAATAGTGTGAATTAAATCAAATTCGCATTTATGTACATGTGAAGCTAAACTTTTCTGAATCACATACTGTATAATCACATACTATATGGGTGCATTATATACTGTGTGCAGTATGGTATTTAATATTCTATCGGCGATTATTTTAACTCAAAAATATCCATTAATTTCAGTTTTGATTGTGAAGCTCGTAAAATATTTATTTTGTCATATCTTGGAACAAAATCATTTACCTTTCTATGGGGACAGACAGCATTGGGCGATGCCAGTTCGTCCAGGCACTTGAAGCAGGACCTGGAAGAAGGAGGACGGGGTGATTCCGAGAGGGGGGAGGAGGAAGAGAAGGAGCGGTGGCTCTGCAGCACGTGGTCGCCAAGGGCGTTGGGGGAAGAACACACCTGAGGGCAGAAATTGCACAGCAGGGGCTTCGGCGGATCCGGAGAATCGTCTTCTCGACCATCCTTGTCACCCTAAAAGATGGATGCTGTCAAAATATGATGACATATCTTGCAGGTGGCTTGGTGGTTCTTAAAACATGATGGAGAATAAAAGAACTGGGGCTCAGAAAGGATAATTGGCTATGAAACCGCAAAATTAACTTCACATTTAAGCCAACATTTTTTTTTTAACGAGTGGAAATGCTATGTAATTCAGTTTAGAATATATTTAAATAAATTCAATAACAAATTCATTAAGTTCTTTTTATAAATATGTCTTAGATGCCCAATTTTTGTGTGGTTCGGATACTTTAATAATTAATTTATGATGAATTATGACATTCTTTTTATGACTTAAATAGTCCAGAAATGTTGTCATAGTATAGCTATCTTACAAAATTATGATTGAAAAAGAAAATAGTGTTTTGTTTTATGTTGAATATTTGCTTAATTAACATATAAACATTTTTATTCGAATCACTAATAATTAATCACTTTTAGTATTGTTATTATTATTATAAATTATTTTTCAAATGCTTCATTTTTTAGAATGATTTTAATAACAATTCCAATACAAAAATTTTAAAAAAACATCTATTATTTATTCAAAATTCAGCTAATATTGTTGAATTTTAATTATTCAATGTCTTACAAGTTCAACCCAATTTAAAGTGAGATCTTAGGAGCTGATATAGTTGACAACCAACGTTTTATTTTAAAGACAAAAGCTATCAATGGAATAAATCCATTTTTATATGAATAGCAAAAACGGAAATAAAAAAAATTTAATATAAATAGTTTGTAAATGTTCAAATTTTTCTCAATTAATAGTAATTTACTCTATGTCAGTCCGTTAATATTTAAAGGATAATAAACTGACTATATAATCACGTGAACGAGACCAATCGAAAATGAACAACCTGGCAGTATAAAATTTGATATGTGGTATTGATGTCAAAATTACGAATCTATATTAAATTTTGTGCCTAATGAATCAATCAGAAGAAGTTTAAAATTCGTCCTGAATTCTGTTCATCCTACTACATATTGAATAAGAGAACAAAATGGGTCAAATTTGATAAAAGCACAAAAAAGGTGAGGGCAGATAAAAGCCTCTTATTTTTCTTTTAGAATTAGGTATTTCGGAAATACGTAAAACCAAATATTTAATGTTGCAATATCACATTTTTATTTTTTACTTAACCTGCAAGAGGCATAATTATTTGCAAAATAAAACTGGACGGTGAACTTTCCATTCATTAGAGAAGTATGAATTGATTACATTAGAAGATGCCTTTATATAAATATAAAATTTTCTTTGTAAATGGTGTTCAGAGCCTTCTTTTTATCGATATGTGAATTTACCTACAATTAAAAAAAATATGAGAACATTTTCGTTATTATACATTTTCTTATACATGCATAATATGACTTTTCTTTGTTACACTTTTTAATATACTAAGAACAATTGAGAATAAATTGGACAATTTTCAGTAGATCACTTGAGTCCAAAACTGACGCAGGTTTATTTTTTAATTGATTAGAACATATATGAAACTTTTATTCATCTTTCTTGTTCTGTTTTTACTTTCTCGTATACTTAGTCCAGAGAAAGTATAGTAATCATCAAAAAAATCGAATTCGAGATTTTGACATATCTACACCTTTTTAGAACTCCTAGAGTTCGGAAAACACACTTTTTGGAAAATTTCCTGTCTATCTGTGACAAAAATAATTCAAAAACACTTTGAGCTAGACTGTTGAAATTTGGTATATGGTCTTTGCATCCCATTTACTGATGTCTATTAAATTTTGAGTAAACCCTGTTCAGAAGAAGTCTGTCTGTTTGAATATAAGAAACACGATAATTACACAAGGAAAACAGATAAAATTCGTCATATAAAATTAACATTTTTAATTTAGACACATATCAAATCTTGAGCCAAAGTCAATAAAGGGTTAGCTGCATGTCGGTCTGTACTTTCAGAAACATTTAAATGCGATAGTTCAAAAATGCAATGATTTAAATATATCAATTTTTGCGTCTAAATGACAACTCGATTTTTGTATACTATTAAAGTATGTCGGCGATTAATCGCCAAATAACTGGCCAAGTATGAAGAAGATAAATTTGGAAAAAATGCTAAAATTCCCCTTAAAAGTTAATATTTCGTAACTATTGTACACCAATGCCATGTAAGGCGTTCTCCCGCACGGCAAGTTTATTAGAGAGTGTACGAGAAAGTTCAAGGGTAACCACTCCTGCTCATTTAGTTGATGGACGACTACATTAACAAGAAATCCATCTTTGATATTTTTAGTCCGACACTGCGTACAATCTATAATTTTGGCTTAAAAATTACAATCTGAAATTCACCCATCTGGATAATTCTTGAATTTTTGTGGTATCACGTGGACTTTCGTACAATCAATACTTCTACGGATTTGATCTAAAATTTGGGGCAGCTATACAATTTCAAAATTAAAAGGATATACGAAAATCATCTATTTAACTCATTTTTTTATTGGTTCTGATGAGCACGATATAATCCGCACTTTGTCTTCGAGTCCATAAAAATATTACCACAGGTTATTAGCACGCAACATAGTAAATATAATTATTTAAAACTGTTTTACATCCCACATAATTGCCTGACTTATTTATTCGCAACCATTCATAAAATCCTTCATTTCTCAAATCTATAAATAAAATTATTATTTCCCCAACAAACAAAATGAATTGGCGAAAGAAGTTTTCAATTCGATTGCAGAAAGCCTGCTGGAATTTAATAACTTAATGACAGCACCTAATAGTCCTCGTTACATCAACAAGATGATTTGCAACTCACTTTCCAGAGCGATAGTTGAACAATTTTCCTCAGGTAATTAGATAATTAGCGATAATTTAGGTAATCTGGCTTCATTCTGAACGCTTGGGAAGAGTCGGGCATTTAAAAAAAACTGCTCTCTGCTTCTCAAAGGTTCCTTTTCAGGTGTGTTTCGATGGATTTTGAGAATCCATGTTAAGAGAGTCCCCATAATTGTGTTTGATTAACATTTTTATTAACAACAAGCGATTTAAATTGTTTTACGGAACAATTAATTTCAACCTCAAAAATTATTTACCGGACAAATATTCAAGTCACGATCATAGCCGTTTGATTTAAAGCACCAAAACCAAATTGAGCCATTTATTGAACTAATAAAGTTGCCCTTTAATATTATCAGAAATGCTATGCATGTAAATTTTATTAAGTAACTACTTGATACTATTACGTCATTTGTTATTCAAATGAAGATAACTATTAATCAGTGTTAATAAAGGATACATGTTGCATTTCTGCATTTTAAATAAGTATGCTTGTTTTTTGCGGCTATATTTTATTGTTCAGATTATTTTATATCAATCGCCTTCGGCGACCTGCTGGTTCATGAAGAATATTCTTTGAGCTGTTTAATTTTCATTGAATACTTTATGTATAACTTCATGTTCATGGTCCTTCAATAAAGATAATTTAAGCATCAAATTGCGACAGATATTAAAGCCTTGTTGGTCTCACACTCGTTATGTTTATTACGCACATGAATTTTCCTAATAGTTTTGAATCCCAATCTATTTCAAATTGAACGACTTGCCTTTTATGGTAATATAATAGTAGTTTCGTATTCTTCAAGAAGATTGAACAGATAATTATCAGGATCTTTATTCTTTCGTCTTAAAGAACGAAAGAAAATCAGACGTCTAACTATTTAATGAAACAATGAAAGGGGTTAGAATTTCACGGCACGATTTCACAACAGAACACGGTAACAATGCAGTCTATAATTAAAATTTACGCAAAAAATATTTTTAGGAAATGCCAAAAACTCAGAAAAAAATTGCATAATCTTATAACTTTAAACTATCAAATCTTGTATAAATATAAAAATTTTTTTCGTGTATCTCGAAAACGGCCCTAACGATTTGGATCAAATTTTATATTTAGAAAAGGTTTTGCTTTTTAAGTTTATTTATACAGGTGTCTTTCATGAAAAAGCAATATTTTACACACAAACAGGAAAAAAAAAACACATTTTCTATAACTAACTATTAGTGTTTTTCTATCTGCTCTCATGCTGACAGTGTCATATAGCGCCATTGCGGACCCGATTCCACTTTGATAAAACTGAGTACAGGTTCAAAAATATGAATAATGATAGATAAACTGTCAAATGAATCCTGTAATATGTCAGATTGTTTCGCATGATATGTTAAACTATGTGCATTCATGAATTTTTTTGATTTAAATGACCAGTTCATAAGTAGGTAAGATTGAAAAATATTCATATGTAATCAGTATATGATTCGTATCTATTTTCTCCGAAAAAACATGATTTTAGAAAAAAAGCGCAACCCTGACGAGTAGTTTTCCAGATATTATAATTAAAATAGCATTTTTTTAACTTTTAAAATTATGCAGAATCAATTTTGTTCAATAATATTTTGTAGAGCTATCATGAAAAAACACTCAACTCTCAAACGTCCAAAACTTCAAAAAATATATCCTATGTGTCCATTCTCATCCACCAGAGTGTATGTATATATTATAGTAGTAGTAGCTCTATGACAAACAGTCTGTCTGGTAGACCTTTAACACCCCAGACACACATTTCCCATTATTATTATAAGAAAATATCGAAGAAAAGTATTCTTTCCTCAACTTTCTAATATTTTCTAAACTATGAAACTTATTATATTAAGTGATAAGAGTCGGAAATACATTCTGGATATCTATCTCTTTGACCAATTAGGTCCAAAATCTGATGGAGATATGACAAGACTACATAATCAAATTTCCTTCTTATAGCTTTTTAAGATTTGGAGTCATCACGTTTGTACATATAGTAATAGACATAATGACAGATAATCAATCAAAAAACGGAATCACTTTAAAATAAATTAGGCACTCATCAATAATTGGGTGATAAAATCATAAGCAAAATTTCATCCGTTTAGGTCGTTGCAATTTTGAGTAGTTATGTTTTGTGTATTCGAATGGATATATAGACAGAATTCTAATCGAAGAATAATGTGATGATTTGGGCGGAAAATATTCACCAAAAATTTCGTCCTAATAGTTTTTTATTTTCTAAGTCAAAGCATTTTTGAGTTATCAGACAGACAGACATTTTCGAAAAATGTGTTGTTGTTTTTTGAAATCACGCAAGTCTGAAACGTGGAGATTCATCAAAATCTCGAATTCGAATTTTTTGACGATTATTGTACTTTCTCTATATTTCATATACGATAAAGTAAATATTTGCTTTAAATTTTGAAGCACTATATGAAATATAGAGAAAGTATAATATGAAACTATATGAAATTGCCACAAAACACATAAATTTTATCCCATATTTAAGAAAGTATTTTTAGAAGAAAAATGCAAAAATTAGAGTGAAATCTTGATTTCTTAAGAGCCATAAATAAAATTGTTCTATGGGTAAAGAAGTAAGCTGCTAGCGGTGATATCGCAGCCTAATCTGCGCACCTGAATTCTCAAAGTTGCAACACTTGCGTCACTTTGAAATCACAATAAGACAATTTTATTATACCAGCTTCATTAAGTAAATATATATTTATATTACTGTCCGAAATTCCATTCCATAAATACACAAATCTGAACAATAGGAAACATCATTTGCACGATCTCATTACCTCAGACTTCATTAACGCTTAATTTAAAAGTCCAAAGCTGTCAACGTTAAGCATTTAATAAATTATACTCAATAAAACTACGCACTAGAATGCGGTAGCAGCCATTCCGTTGAGATCTCAGCCTCACACGTAGTTTGTCTTGATCGTATATCATCACACAACTGGCAGTGGTAAGATCCTCAGCAAACACAACCCGAAGAGCACAGACAGAACTTGACAGACGCATACCCAAACATTTAACAAATCTATCCTTCGTGAGGTGCCTCGGCTTTTTCTTTGCTCTTTCCTCTCCCTCAGGAAGAACAAAACCATCAACTAAACAAACGAAAGAAGAAGAAACAGAAGCAGAAAAAATAATCCGAGCTCATTTCCTACCGCTTATTGTTGAAGGCCACCAGCCATGCTGCTCGTCGTTCTTGGTGAAGAAATTTGCCTCAAGGAATCGCTCTCAGCTGATAGCGAGCAAATAAAAGAATTTTTCACTTCCACATCCCAAAGTCTGTTTATTCACGTCCAGCTTAGATCCATCTTTCATTCTTTGTGATCAGAAGATGTGTTTTTATGACACCTACCATCTTCTTCAACAAAACTAATGTCCTCCACTAAATAAGACCCTGATTGGACCTATCATTGTTCAGGCCTCACAGTTCTTCAAAGTATCTGTGATGAGGTTACAAAGTTGTGAGAGGCCCCTTTTTTTATTATTATTATTATCTTTAAGTATCTAGATGAGGCCTGCTGGGATATGTCAGCCATCTTCTTCGTTTATTTTTTCCAAGATCCATCGTGTTCTTCTCGACCTACTTTCTTCAACTGGACGTGAATGATGCTTCTGTAATGCTACCCCTTCTGAAGCAGTTAAAAGTGATTTAGTGTTTATAATGGATGAATACTCCTAATTAGCGTTAGTTTATCGAGGGATATAAACATTCTTTGACCAAAGGACACTAATGTTTGTGCTGCTGGAAGGAAATAGCATTTGACAATGAAAGTCATATTTATTTTGTGGATGGAGTGCTATTCTTTCCTATTTAATCTTCTTTACCACGTGGATTAGAAATATATCAAAGAGGAAATGAAGGAATGCTTTTTATTATTCTGATATGACGTAATCTGCTTTTTGTTGTGTATATAAATTTGAATATGCATGATGCCATTATTGTTGTGTTCTAAACAACATGATTTTATTTCATTTGTATGATGTATATTAATTACATTTACACTTAGTAAATTAATTATTATTTATATGGAAGTGTTCAATATCTCAAAATGATATTTCAGCCATATATTATTGATATATTTATATACTGAATGAATAAAAAAGAAAAAAAGCTTTAACAATATACAATTTAATTTTAAAAAAAGTATGCCTTAAAAATGTACATATTTAAAAAAAAAATCCTTTTTCTTAAGTTAGGTGACTACGTTAAAAAGTCGATTTTCTTCGAAATTATGATTTTTTTAAAATTTGATAATCATAATATTTGAAGATACTTCTTTATAAAATCGTTAGAATTTTGTTTCTAAGTCTATTTTTTGGAAATTAATTTTGATACTTGCATTTACATACTTTTTAGTGATATTTTACATCTTTAGACGCTATTTTCTCAAATTTTAATCTTTGATAGGGTTTTCTTATTGAAAATCTTATAAATTAAGATCTAATACGTAATTTTTTATTCAAATTTGGTATAAGAACTTCTCAATATGTTCTGTACTTCATGAACTATAGAATGAGCAATCAATTCATTTAGAAATATTTCATAGTTGTTTTGAAAATTTTATAATTTATATAAAATAGAAATATTTTATACTTTTTTATAGATGCTTCAGAATGTGAAATTTTTTTTTTATAATTTTGGTTATTATTTATTAGTCGAACCCAAATATTTAAAGCATAGATGGAATTAAAGCTTATTTTTTAGTTCAGGAACTAGATAATATATTTCTTAAGATATATACAAAATTTAAAAAATTCAAACCTGAAGACTTTTGCTTCATACTTTTGTTTAACCCTTTTTTCCATTAAAAAAAGTAACTTTTTTCCACTAACTCGTACATTTTGGTTTCATATAAGTTTTTTCAATATTTTTTATACGAATATTAAATATAGCTATTTTCGAACGTTTCTCAAAAAAATTCATCCGAACTTAGTCAAACACTTTAAATATTTCTTGTTTTCTTTATTTTTTAAAATAAAATGTTTCTTGTTATTTATATAAATTGGATTGTGACTGAAAAAGTATTTTTAGTGTAAAAATTCTATTTTTTGCACATCTGTAGCGGTAGAAAATCCTGCAGATTACTGCCACCAGAGACTTATTAATAAAGAGAAAGATATTGAAATTATTAATAACAAATTCTTTATTGTTTAAAAAAGGAGGATAATTTTGCATTACATTTCAACTTAATATTACATTAATGCTGAATTAATTAAAATATAAAGATAAAGTAGAAAAATAATGATACCTAACAAAAATATGTAGATTTTACAATAAGCCCGGAATGATGCATTTCATAAAGCATCAACTTTATTTAAATTTGCTATTATAAAAAACAATATTTTTCTGATAATGATTTTACCGAAAGCATTGTAATTTTTAAAATATAATTAATATATTTAATAAATCAAATAATACAAAAGAATAAAAATACAAGTTTCTGTTTTGCTGTTTTCTTTTCACACTGTTTTAAACTCTATAATTTTGAAAAAATAATTGGATATTTACAAATTTGTTTGACCTAGATTTTGCGAAATTTGCTACACAAATTACGTTTTTTACAAATGAGCAAATTTGGAAAAAATATGTAGAAAAAGAATCTTATTTTATCATATTTCTTAGAATTTCTTTTTCTAATAGAAATCTGTAAGTTTAGTATAGTCTGAACTAATAAAAATTAGCTTAAGTAAAGATTTTCCTCTGTCTTACTTCATAATTTTGATTTCTGATCAGATGACGAGGACGAGGTTTGAGCTAGTTTCCCTTCTCTGCATCTAAACATCCTACCATTAAAAGTACATTTAATTTTTGATTTCATCTTGATAATTTTTAAAGTAAATTGCAGAACTATATAAGAAGTGGGTCCTGAGTTCTTGACTTTCTGAGTCTGAACCCAAGATGATGCCAAAGATCCAAGTTGTCTTGAGGAAGTAGCTTGTGTCTTTAGAATAGTGTAAAAAAACAATTTTTGATAGTATTAAGAAGAAATGTGTTTTTTGATTAAATGTTTCGAAGATAAATTACAGATAGAAAAATGTTAAGGTGAATAAAATTTAAAAGAACGCAAAAGTACAAATTATTTGAAAAATTAATTTCTCAACCAAACATATAAACGCTTCTACCACATAAAAAAATTTAAACTAAATTCAAATCTGTAATCCGAAACATAGTAATATAATAATATTTTAGGTTTCATATATATAATTAAATGTTTGATAAAAAATGTACTGTTAATTATATAGTAGTGGCAATATGCACATAAAATATGCAATTAATACGCTATAAACGCTATTATTAAAACGATATAGTGAATTTTGAAAAATCCGTCAAGTTTAGAGAAAAAAAATGATACATCTGAAGAGTTATTATTATTACTTTTTTAATTTTAAATTAGAGTAAAAATGTTTTTAGCAATAATATATCCCAAAGTTATATTAGAAAAACGTTAAAATTTCAATTAAACTAAATTAAAATCTAAATAAAATTTTGAAAAATTCTTTTTTTATTGAACACTTACAACCCTCAAAAACACTTACCTGTCAAATCTGGCAGATATAAACTTCCCCAAAGAGCTGACCTTTAAGGCACAATTTTTAATCCTGCATACCAACAAATAAATATTATCATGTTAACATCGTTTCACCTGCATTAGATTTGTATATCGCTCTTAATCTTGAATTCCTTTTACAGATTTTTTTTTCAACTAATCAAGAATTCCAGCATTACATATTACTTCGGTACAATAAATTAAATCTGAAATACGCAACTTTAGACGTATGGTATTTCATCAAAGTAGTTCAACTTAAATTTATTGCATTTAATGCAGTAAAACTTTAAACTATTTAGAAATTACAATATGAAAAAATGATAAAAATTAGATATTTCTATGTATCTAACTGTTTTGAAATGTTTCTCTATCTGATGTAACATTTTTTTACGAGGACGTTTTGTAAGATGTAAGGCAGAGCACGTTTTAAGTAGGCATACTTTTCTTATCTTTTAATACATGTATGCTACTGTTCTGGATTTTATAAGCATTTTTATTAGATGGTATTTGCCTAGAGTATCTAACATATTCACTTGTGTTGTTTGCGATAAAATCATTACTCAAAAAAGTTCCAGATACAAATCTCAACAGAATTGAAGCTTGTGATTTTATCCATTTTTTTAATATATTCCCTTGATACATTTAAAATCAATATAAAATTTCATTTCTTTTAATATTCTTCATTCCTTTGTCTCATATAAGTTTCTGCCATTTCACTTATTATTGTTATTATTATATATTATTTGAAATTTGGTCTTAAAATTACGAGTAACTTTCAATTTTAAATCAAATGACATAAACTTTCATTTATTTTAATATTCACATTAGTTTTCGTCATTTATTATTATTATTGTTGTTGTTGCTGTTACATATTATTTGAAATTTCGTCTAAAAATTACGAGTAACTTTCAATTTTAAATCAAATGACATAAACTTTCATTTATTTTAATATTCACATAAGTTTTCGTCATTTATTATTATTATTATTGTTGTTGTTGCTGTTACATATTATTTGAAATTTAGTCTAAAAATTACGAGTAACTTACAATTTTAAATCAAATGATATAAACTTTTATTTCTTTTAATATTCACATAAGTTTCCGTCATTTATTATTATTATTATTGTTGTTGTTGTTATATATTATTTGAAATTTGGTTTAAAAATTACGAGTATCTTTCAATTTTAAATTAATCATTATAAACTCCCCTTTTTTTAATATTCTGACTTTTCTTTCCCTTAAATATGTTTCTGTTATTTTCTTTGCTATTATTATTACTGTTATTATATATTATTTGAAATTTGAAATAAAATTTGCTAGTTTTCTAATATTTGGAATATATAATTAATAAAATTAACTTCCTCATCTTCATAATGTACGTTGTTGAAATTTGTCTTGCAGAATTCTGAAAAATTAATATAATAATATATTTTCTTAATTTCTGGTATATCGTCCTTCCTAGCTATTAAACTATTAATATGAAATGTATTTATACAAATTTTCTCTTTATTATTCGATAAGACTAAAAAAACTGAATGCGATGAAATAAATCTATAATAAATTACTGCGGGTGCAAATAAAAAGTGTATATAACTACGAAATAAAAGCAGAACATTAGCAAAATCAAGCGATTAAATCGTTCAACGGAAACAATAAAATTAGTTTCATATTCATTTTAAAAATAAAAAAAACACTGTTATTGTTACTTATAGCGCTTTACAACCCTGCTGACAGTTATCTCTCAGCGATTTAAGCCGAGAGAGCATCTCTTGTTTTTTCAGTAGCGCCAACTAGGGCCAAGAGTACGACTTAGCTACTTCATAAGTCACAATCGCTTGCACAACCGCTTTTCACAGGGGGGGGGGAGCACATTCACACACCTCACAGATGGAACATAGAAGAAGAACCATACCCGATCCGGGACTCAAACCCGGGATGCCCAGATAGACGCACACGCTAACCCTATGCCAGGACGCCGGCAAAGCACTGTTATAGACGCAGTATGAAATTAAATAACGAAAAATATCAAAATTGAGGAGAAAATTGAACAGAAATGAGATTGATCTAGTAAAAATAGCTTTATGTGTTTCAAGGTATTGTAATATGCCAGTAATATGTTTTATAAAGAATATGTTACGATATATAGCTAAAAAAACACACCAAAAACGTGGTATTTTTATTTAAAATATTTTAATTCGTTTTGGACTTAAAAATTAATCTTCATATACATGGAATTTGTTTATTGTTATTATTTTTTAATAAATGGCGATATTTAATCTTTATACTATCAAAAGTTAATTATTGTTACTTCGAATTCAGCAATAATTAGTTAATTGGTTACATTTGATTTTTTTATCAACAAATAGTTACTTTTATTACTTTGATTTCAGCAATAATTAGTTAATTGCATGGTGGCATTTGATTTTTACATCAACAAATAATTACTTTTATTACTATGATTTCAACAAAAATTGCATTAATTAATGGAATGTAGTTAATTCATAATAACCAGAATACCGAATGCGCATTTTGACTGTTTCTTTAGATTGATCAAAACTAAGAGTTACAATTTTAATCACAAAATCTCATAAATTTCACATGTTTAGGCCATTACGTTTTTGAATTATCGTGTTTACATGTTTCAGAAAATACAGACAGACAGATGAGCCACCTCTTAAAGGATTTTGTTCAATATTTGATACATATCTAAATTTTAAATAATGAACCAGTATACAAAATCTTATCCATCTAGTACTCTCAGTTTTGCAATTATCGTGTTAATTTCTACTTGGCAGCCGGACAGTCAACCTCCTTTGAATAGATTTTTATAAAATTTTGCAGAAATCTATAATTTTGGAGTACTGCCCTTATATGAAATTTTATCTATCTAGTTCAAAGTATTTCTGAGTTATCGTGTTTACAGATAAACAGACAGACAGACAAACATAATTATAAAAATATTTTTTTTAGACAGGTCTGAAAAACTGTTTAAATTCATTGAAATCTCGAGTTCGAATTTTTTTTAGGATTCTAATACTTTCTCTATGCATACTTTCCGAAACAGAAAGTAAAAAAGTATCAATATTCTATTTTTTAGATTGCTTTAACTCGTTGATCACCATAGAATTTTATGTAAATTGACTTTCACACTTATTCTAAGAAATATATAAACATAATTAGAATTTTATTATTTTGGTTAAAGCTTTAATGTCTTTTTGATGTGCGGTCCCATTGCACGTCAAAGCCCTAATAGAATAACTTTACTACAAATTAGCATTTATTATGTTTCTTGAATATTCTAGGGTCAAATCGCATTAATATGCAGAAGGATCATCATTTTATATAGTGAAATGCGTAGAAAGTGTGAATGGCAGCGCCAAATAATAGCTAAAAATCAGCCTATTTTTGTCGATCATTTATGATTTCTACGGCGTGATTGAAATAACCAGATGTCGGTTATCGGTGACTCCTGTGGTAATCAATGCATTAATAACTTCTATGTTACGAATTTACCAGGTTATAACACCATTTTTATATCCTTATTAAATTTAATTTTAATAATACTAACATGAAACATTTCTTCTTACATTGAATATTTCAAAGCAAAAACGCCCTAATTTTAAATCAGTAATTCGCTCAAGTGTGATTATTGTACTTGGACTTCTATTAATAAAATTAAATTTTTAAATCCATAAGAACTTCTTTTTGTTTGCAGATTGCACTTAGAATTTATTTGTATGTAAATATTAGTCATAATACCCTTGCCATGTTGTTGCATGGAAACTCGATTTGTATGGTAGTACATAGTATCGGATATCCGAGCTTCGAGAACTGGAGTGAGCCAATACATTCGATAAACTGTCTTTGAAGGTCATTTATCGAAAACCAAAATGAGTCAAAACAATTAGAATAAACAAAAGTATCGTTTCAAAGAATTCTAACCAACCTGTTGTTCGTTGGGTGTGTTTCCTCTGGTATACGGAGCCACCGGCAGATCTGCGTTTTGCTCACTGATTTTCTTGTGGTTCTGCATGTGGGAGGAGAGGGCGGCAGCTGTATTGTAGCCCCTATTGCAGACAGTGCACTGATAGGGCTTGCCATTGTCGTGTGTCTTCATGTGGATCTTAAGGTGGTCGGAGCGCGAGAAGGCGGACTCGCACTGGGTGCACCGGTACTTGCGGTCACCCGTGTGCAGCTTGACATGCCGGTCGCGGCTCCGCTTGTGCTTGAAGAGACGCTGGCAGTAGTCGCACCGGAACGGCATCTGGTCGCTGTGAATCTGTTAAGGGAATAAAATGTTGTATAAGTGAATGATCAATTGCAAAGAGAAGAATAAAATACTTCATGTAAGTAAATGGTCGTTTGTATAGGATAGAATAAAATGTTTCGCAAAACTAAATGGTCGGTTCTAAAGGATAGATAAAAACGTTGTATAAGTAAATGATCAGGTGCAAAGAGCAGAACAAAATGTTTTATAAGTAAATGATTGGTTGCAATAGAAAAGAATAAAATGTTTCGAATAGGTAAATGGTCGATTGTAAAGGATAATATAAAAGGTTATATAAGTAAATGTTGCAAAGAGCAGAATAAAATGTTTCGCATATGTAAATGGTCGGTTGTAAAAGATAAAATAAAATGTTGTATAAGTAAATGATGGGTTGCAAAGATCCAAATAAAATGTTTCATAGAAGTAAATGGTCAATTGTAAAGGATAGAATAAAATATTGCATAAATAAATTATCGGTTGTAAGGAGCAGAATAAAATGTTGCATAAGTAAGTGATCTGTTGCAAAGAGCAATAAAATGTTTCGTATAGGTTGATGGTTGGTTGTAAAGGATAGAATGAAATGCTGTTTAAGTAAATGATCGATTGC
>JAPMOR010118866.1:41092-54706 GCA_026543865.1 Argiope aurantia | reverse complement strand
GAATAAAATGTTCGCATAACTAAAATGGTCGGTTCTAAAGAGCAAAATAAAATGTTGTATAAGTAAATGATGGGTTGCAAAGATCCGAATAAAATGTTTCGTAGAAGTAAATGGTCAATTGTAAAGGATAGAATAAAATTTTGTATAAATAAATGATCAGTAGCAAAGAGCAGAATAAATCTTGTATAAATAAATGATCGATTGCAAAGAGCAAAATAAATTTTGTATAAATAAATGATCGATTGCAAAGAGCAAAATAAATTTTGTATAAATAAATGATCGGTTGCAAAGAGCAAAATAAAATGTTTCGCATAAGTAAATGGTATAAGTAGCGTAAATAATAATATAAAATGTAAAGGATAATAGTAAATGTAAAGGGTAATATAAAATATTGTATAAGTAAATGTTGCAAAGAACAGAATAAAATGTTTCGCATATGTAAATGATCGGTTGTAAAGGATATAATAAAATGTTTCGCATATGTAAATGATCGATTGTAAAGGATAGAATAAAATATTGTCTAAGTAAATGATCGGTTGCAAAGATCAGAATAAAATGTTTCGTGGAAGTAAAAGGCTGATTGCAAAGAACAAAATAAAACTATAGGCGAATAAATGTTTTGTGATAAACACAGTAAAATTTTTGATCATTTGCAAGGCATAGAATATAATTCTTAGTAAGTAAATGATATGCTGTAGATACAAAATAAAATGAAGTTCAATTAAATTTTGGTTGCAATGAATAAAATAAAAAAATTATAAATAAATGAACAGTGGCAAGGAACAGAATAAAATTCTATATTAGTAAATAAATGATTGTAATGAACAGAATAAAATGTTGTATAAATGAATAATCAGTTGCAAAGAAAAGTATAAAATGTTACATATAAATGATCCGTTGTAAAAGAAATAATGTGCAAGTAAGTATTCGATTGTAATAAACAGAGTAAAAACTTTTTTTTTCGCTGATAAATGATCAATTGCAATAAATAGAATAAAATGCAGTATAAATAAATAATCGATTGTAATAAGCAGAAAAAAATGCTGTATAAGCAAATGACCGATCGCAATAAATAATAAATCTAAATAAAATCATGCAAATAAAGGTGATCGATTCCAATGAGCAGAATGAATTTTTTAAAAGTGATCAGTACCAAATCATAAAATTCATGATCATTGCGATTCATCAGTATAAAATGCTGTATAAGTAAATGATCAGTTGCAATTAAATAAATAAATAATTAAATAAAAAGATACATAAGAATTAAATAAATTGTAAAAGTATTCAATCTTCAGAATCCCATTTTCAAGTAACTACAGGAAACAACGAAAACAATATGCAGCAGGTATCGAAAATGACCAAAGAGTTTTCAATCTGTATACAGCTTGAATAATCAATTTTAATTTCATAATGGGAAATTTTTTATTTTCAAATATTAGCACCGGCGGTTTTAAAATATTAAAAGCAAATTATTTATTTTATTAGTTATGAAATGTTTCAAAATTTATTTTTAAAAAGGGAAAAACATAAATGTTACAAATACATATTTTTTCGCAGTATTAATTTCACTGACATGAGAAAGAGATTAGAAAACACTGGAATTATTTTCGAAACTGAATTAAGACAATAAAAGAAATCTCAGTGACAAATAAAATCTTAATCGATGTCTATCAATATCGGTAGAAAATATGCATGTATTCACGTAAAATATCTTTTGAAATGATAGAATTTTTTTTATTTAAAAGAACATCTTAAAACATGGCCAAAGAAATCATTACTTATAAAACATTATTATTATTAACATAAACTATCACTATTACATCACTTATTTAATGTATTAACTTATTATCTCATATACTTTCCTTAAACTATCTTTTATTTAACAAGCTACTGTTTATTTTAATCCTGCTGTTCTTTTCGGGTTTATATGACCCAAAATAAAGTTTATACGTTCATAAAAAAATAAGTACAAGAATATTTTCATGAAACTTCTTGACATCTTTGATAAATAATATAAATATGTACTCTTAGAGGGATTTAGGTTTATTTGTGTTTCGAAGGAATATTTTTCAATTTATACTAATGTATCGTTCGGGTGAATATGACCCAATGCAAAATATTATTTATTTTTACTCATATATGTTCACTTTTGTTTGGAATAATTCAAAAGAAAATAATAACAATATTTTTTCTAATTTATCCATTTTCGAAACCTGTTTCATCGACGTATGTGTTTGGTCACATGACAAAAAAGCGGACGCAAGGTCAAAAAGTTTATACGATTTGGAAGGGACAAACTATTTGGTCTTATTACAACTTTTCTTTTTTTTCTGCTGTATTTCACTTTCTGATATACTGTAAAAGAGTGGTTCCTGTGAATGTGAGAGTAAAAATGGCGAATCGCTTAAATTTGTGTCACGCTGATTTTGCTAAACTAATAATTTAATTTTTGACAGCGAAGAAGTATCTAAGTATGAAAATCAAGCAAGTGATGAAATTGTGAGTGAAAGTTCTGACAACGATTTTGATACCGATATTCAACAAATGAACTGTAAAGAAAAAAATTCGGTCCAAGAATCGTGAAATAAAGTGAACTTCACATTCTTCTCAATCAACAGCTGCTAATATTACAAAAACTACTCCAGGGGTGACAAGATATGCAACGGCAAGGATAACAGACTTAAAATAAGCATTTGAGGTAGCATTGAATACTGCAATTGAAGACGATAATAAGCAAAACGCTTATGGGATACAGAAACTGGCAGAGATGTATTTCGTGTGACAATGTCCCTTGAGGTATTTTGCACCATATCGAGAGTTATTCGTTTTATAAATACACTCCTCAAGAAAGAAGAAATTTGAATAAATTAGCTGCAGTGCGAGATATTTGGGAAAAGTGGATAGAAATTATACCAAAATTATATAATCCGAATGAAAATATTACTGTAGATGAACAATTAGTACGATTTCGTAGTTGATGTTCTTTCAAACAATATATACCAATTAAGCCATCTAACTATGGACTTTAGGTGACAGTAAAACTTCATATGTATACTGAAGCTGGAGAAAAATCGGAAAAGGTGAGTATTGTGTGATCTTATTTATGGGTATTCGGAGCAAAATATTGAATGTGATAATTTTTTTCACATCTTACAATTTAGGACAACTTCTTCTAAAACGGAAAATGACTATGCTTGACACCATTAGAAAAAATAAATCAGAACTTCTTGAAGAATTGCAAAAAAAAAAAAAAAAAAAAAGACGTTTACGGCTCATTATTTTATTTTACAGAAGACACAACAGTTGTAAACTACATCTCAAAAAAGAGCAAGAATGTTATTCTTTTGAGCACTTTGCATCATGACAAAGAAGTTAGCAACAGACCTGACAAAAAAACCATTAATGTTTTTAGATTATACTTCAACTAAATGGGCTGTGGATACTCTTGATCAACTTTAAACACATACATTTGTAAAAGAAAAACAAATCTCTGGCCCATGATAGTATTTTATAACATACTTGATACTTCTTGATAACATGCTTGGGCATCAATGCATAGTGAATGGAACGAAAACAAATAGACTAAACGAAGGCTATTTTTGGAAGAACTGGGAAAATCAGTCATTTTTCCACACATTGAAGCAAGGTCACACCTACCAAGAAGCGAGGGCTCAATAAAAATAGTGAAACGAATACAGAGTAAAAGGAAAACGTACCATCGGGATTTGCTGAGAATACTTCAATGTGTATCAAACGTGCAAGGTGCGAGCTCTGTCCATCAAGCAATGACAAGAAAACTAATATGTTATGTTACAATTGTAAGAATCACATTCGCAAATCTCATATAGAATATTACTGTTCAACCTGCAAATAATGGTTAGTTTCAGTTTCGTATATTTTTCTGTTATTATTGTAGATGCTTTATATTATTATTGTAAGTTTCAATTTTAAATATTTTTCAGTTTTTTTATAGATGCTTTATATTATTAGATCTATTTTTAAACTTACATTACTATTGTTTAAATCATTTCTTAAAAGGCACCTTTCATTTACTGCAAGAAAGGTGAGTTTCTGATTGACCCACAATCTACATACGTGTAGTAAATACGAACAGAACAGCAGGGTTAAACTATTATTTATCTGTTACTATTATTTAACACGAGCTATTGCTTATTTAACATAAATTTTCATATAAACAAATGCCAATTATATAATTATCAAAGATAATTTCAAAAATCACCATAAAAAGGAATACAACGCAGTAATCGTCTTAAAAATGCAAACACGAAATCGGTAAAATTTTTTCGTTGTTTACATACGAAAAACGTAAAACAAGTCATTTAAGATGAGTTTTTGTTAAAAAATATATATATAAATTTCTTAATATGAATCAATATTTTTACGAATCAGTAAAATTAAGATCAATTTTTAATGAATGAAGAATTAATAAATAAAACACTAATTTTTACCATTATAAAGAGTCGATGTGTTCTGAAACAATGAAAGTTACAGTTAAACAATGTTAACAAACAAACAGTTAAACAATGAAGTTTTTATTGGAATAAAAATAGATTTGGAAGACGCACAGGGACTCTCTCATCATCACTAAATTTATTAAATGATTAGAAAAGGTCCTTGTCTCTCTAACTAAATTCCAACACCAATTAACGAAATATCTAACTCACAGGACAGATTCAACTTTCACTCGCCCGACTCGGTGATATATACACATTATGTGGAGTCTAAGATAAAATCATGTTCTGAACCCGAGATCTTCCATCTAGAAATCGAGAAATAATTTTCAGGTAACTTCGGTGCTATATACTCAGGTGTCGTCCTCGTCTCTGATCGCAGATCAAAATTTCGATGTCTGTCTCTAAATAGCCCTCAGGTTGCTTTAAAACGAGACATTAATATAACTAAACCAAATTAAACTCGATGCTATATAGACATATGTGAAATTAGAAATAAGAGGTTTTGCAAATTATTTGCAACACAACGATTGAATAAAGCATTTATTTGGAAAAAAATGCATTTATGCAATTTTTATTAAAAGCTATGATAATCTAAAGAAATATTTTTGTTATGTTTCCTCACACTTTCATTTTCTTAATCAAAGGAATTTGTTTTCTACTTATTATTAATTAAACAAATAATTAAGCAACAAAAAACTCATTTTCCTTGTAATATGAATGGTAAGTAGAAAAGCCTATATAAAATACTTTATAATAAATAAAAATATTTTATTTAATCAATTATGTAATTAATCTTCAGAAAAACTGTAATGGTCTTTGATATAAATTTATCATTATTTCATTTTATTAAATTTCGCTTTTGCTGCTTTGGAAATCTGACTTTTAATTTAATATAATAAATGACGTATAATTATCATCCATGTCAGCATCATAAATTAATAGTTTTCAACATTAAAATTAATAATCTGCCTAATGTAGTCAAGATACTCCCCTTAACTATATGAGTATTGCCATTAGGGCCAGATAAACTATATTAAAAAGTGATTACAAATAAATTTCTTTTCTTTCGCTTTTAAAAATGCCGCTCTCAAAAATAATTATGGCTATTACACAAACAAAAATTAATTATATTCTCTAAAGATTATATTTAACTATTCAATTAATCTTCCAAAGAAGTGAACAACTCAACAAATGCTTTCATTCAAAAAAGGATTGATGCATTACAACTATTAGAAACCACGCAACAAACACAAACAACTAACTTATTTCAACACTTCCATTTTCTTTTTTTCTCTAAGTGATTAATTCCTCCATTTATTCCAACGAGTGTTGACGACACAAGATACACGGCGATCGGTTTGTAATTAAATCACTGTAACCGAATTTCAAATGGCGAAAGTTGTCAACCTTCTAAACACCGGGCGTTACCATCGGACCCAACCCTTTTGACTGGCCACTTCTCAGAAGAGGCGTGCTGTCCATTTATGAGGAGCAAGAAGAAAAAAAATCTCTTCTTCTCCCCCACCCCTCTTTTATCTCACTATAACCTACTAAATCCTCCTTTTGATCTACCACCTAACACTATCGAATTGGGCAAGATATATGATCAAGTCTTCAATAGTCAATTTTTTTGTTTGCCCTTACTGTGTCCCAAGGATTGGCCTATTGCTCTAATTGAGTTTTCAAGAAGGAAATCCAGCTCAGGTCCACCGTGGGCCTTTTTTTTTTTTTTTTTTTTTTACTTTTTAATTTAGAGCTTGGGCTTTCACTAAAAGCCTTCTAGGTTTACCTGATAAAGCCTCCTGAAGGCGATTGTTAAAGAATAACAAAATTGTTCAAACGCGACGTGTTAAAAGGGACAGTAGGCGTATGTTGGGCAATCCTGTAATAATAGGCTGGGATGTGTTTGGTCCGAGTCGAGTCCAGCTGTTAGCGTTAATGTATCGTTCAGGATGTGGTGCATCACACACCCAAAGTGGAAGGCATTGCTATTTAGAAGAAGCGTGTACCAACAAGTTTGGTAAAAAATTCCACAGGTTTAAGACGGAGGCCTTTATTGGACTCAATAATGCTACGTTGAAGCATTATAAATAAATTTCAGGCGATAAGAATTAATTTCTTATAGGTGTGTCTTACCTTGAGGCTGTGATTACAAAAAGGCTTAAGGCTGCCCATAAATTGTGCTAACAAGGCTTAGAAATTGCCTCAAACTCCAAGGTGTTTTCTGTAATGGAAAGCCTTGTATGTCCAGTACTCCCCCCCCCCCCGCTTATTTTTTTTTTAAATTTAAAATTTATATACTGCCTATTGACTCATGATGTAATGCAAATTTTTATCTTTTATTCTTTTAGAATAGTAGGAGGATAATATATTTTTTTATTATTTTGAAAAACTGTGCATCTTAACTTGTTAGTCGCATAGATTTTTTTTTCATTATTTTTTAAGTTGTTAGTTCAGGAAAAATTAATGAAAACAAATCTCTATTCTAAATCCAAACTTAATTATTTAATTTTATCAAAGGAGAAAAAAAACAGTGAAAAATAATGGATTTTGGAGTATTTATTTTTTAAAAAAAGAAAGCGTAAGAAATATTTGGAAGTTTATTGGTGAAACTCTTCTACTCCTACCCTCCAATCCTTTTGTAGGCTTTATATAACAATATGTAATTAAGAGTTAAATGAATTTAAAATATATTGCTAAATATATAGGATAAACTTTTTATAAATCACCATTGATTTTCTTTAAGAGCTTAGTTTTAGAAATTAAATTAATTTATAGCCATTTTCAGTTTGGAAATTTATTCTATTTATAATTGAAATACCGTTAAAGATTGCAGCATTTTTACAGGATGCATTCAATTAAAATTTGAATTCTCATGTTTAATGTTTTGTCATAATTCTTTTACTCCGACGATATATTTATCTGAAATATTAGTCATTTCTGAACATACACTCAAAAAATTCAATTGAAACTTCAAAAGTTTAAAAATATGCTTTATTTATTCTTAAAAACAAGGTCTTATTTATTCTTAAAACTAATTAACTAAATTATCTCACCTGATAATTCCAGATTACATCCAGATTAAAAAAGCCAGTCGAAATAAGAATGTTTTTAGTTTCTTGGAAATGTGTATAAAATCTTTTACCATATTATTAAAAAATTTCAGTCGTTTAAAATAGCATAAAATTGACTTTCAATGTTACAGAAATGAATTGTTGAATATGAAAATCAAGTAATGAAGTGCAGTAAAAATAGATCGAATTCTCGTCTCACAACATCAATACATGATTTTAACTTCTAAAGATAAAAGATTAGAAGAATCCAAGTTTTCTTTGGTCATAACATTTTTCCGAATTAATGTGAAAGATATGCATTTCAAAATATATGTAGCATTGGCAATTCACAAACATCAAAATCTAGAAGAAACGATAGTCTATACAGGCTGTTATCCAATTAACAATAATTCCGATTTAATTGTCACAGAATAACTACTGAAAGTTGAAATGAAAATGTGATGCACATTGATAAAGTTCTTAAAAAATAAAATAAAATAATGTTATTTGAAATACATTTTAGATATAAATATACAATATTATTATTATTATTGTTGTTCTTGTTGTGGTTTTCGATGGAATTTTCTCTATCCATAATGTTCACGAATTTTCAAATCAAAACTAACATCTAAAATTGGGTTGAAATAAATAGTGATAATTCATATTCTTTAATAATATTAGATGAAAAATATTTAAATTCAAAGAAAAGATGCTACAGTACCATTGGTCACTAAGGCTTTCTAGAACACTTCAAAACTCTCTCGCTAAAAAAAAAAAAAAAAAAAAAAAAAAAAGCTTTGTTTGCACATTGAGTTGGCCACTTCAAACAGAAGCTTATCTAGACCTGTCGTTCTCAGTGAATCATCTTCGAGGGTCTATCAGCAAACAAACTCACCGAATCTCCCTATTCCTGTCCACCATCCTCTTGAAAATAAATAGGTAATTCTGAAATCGAACCATCGAGTTGATCCCCCGCTATGCTCCCTACTTCACTTTTAGGTGCTGATGACTCTTGCACAAAAGAGGGGGAGAAGGAGAGTTCGCTGAGTAAATACTAGTATGGTAATCAACAGTTGGTGAGGGTATCTAACAAGTCTGTTGGCGTGCAACAGGTTGTAAGAGCCCTTCAGGGCTGTGGGTTTTGTGGAAAATCTAGGCTAAAGATATGTTTGCTCAAGTAGGAATGACTGAGAAAGACAATAGAAAAGAATTCTTTCTTCTTTTTTTATGTTATTGTGTAACGTCTATATGTTAATTTGTGTCACCTGTTCCTATAGTCTTGAGAATTGATTCTAGAGATTCTTCACAAAATATCAGTGCGAACACGTTGTTGTATGCTCGTTCTATATTTTTTTATGACTAATGTATAGCCAAATATGGCGCAGCATTGCCAAATATGGCTCTAGTACCTGTAAAAAACATCAAAACTAATACATTATTTTATTCCAATTCTAGTTGAGTTCATTGGATTTCTTCCAAATAATCTTCGTAACTTAAATGCAATAAATAAACTATTTGCCAAATCCCTCTAGCTGTTAATTTGTTCATTAGCTCTGATTATCACAAGGTATTTTTTCCTTGAATACAATCATCTCCTCAGTAGTTTCAAGTTGTTCTTTCATGTTGGCAAGAGTCTAAGTATGAACACTTGCGTACAATGGAGTAATTCAAAGTTTTTGTTGTTATTTATGGCGTCATAGAACTCCATGTCTCTGAAACTACTTTTGATCTGAATAGTGCAAAAAAAGAGTCAAGAAATAGTCTTAAAACAATATTTTAAAATATTGTATTCTTTATTTTTGTTTGTTAAATTCTAACAGTTATTAACATTAAGGTAATTCCGTAGTATCTAAACGAAGTAAATACTCATTAAAAGATTGTTTAAGCTTTTCTTATAATATCCATCCAGCATTTAATATTATAACATTGAACATTTTTAATATTAATATCTTTAATAATTTTGGTAACTATATGATTTCCAGAATGTATTGCGTTTCCAAAATAAATTCCCATGCTGTTTACAAAAGACAAAAAAGAAAAATAGCAAATCATTTTGACTCCATGTCTCTGGCCGCGTGAGGAAATTCATGCTTCCAGTTAAGGGATTATTTGAGCGAACAGCTATAAAAAATGCTAGCCGTTCCATAATAAACTCAGAAATAAAGCATCAAAATTAGTATTCTCAATTTGATATACAAATCATAAAAAATCGAAAGGAAAAAACCTTTCAATATTCATTAAATCCTTCAAATAGAGTATTCATCATGCAGTTATCATTTTTGATGAACCATCGCAGCGGAAGTCGAACTGATGCACCGGAAGTTCTATTATTCTGAAGTTAACAAAACAATAAACTTTTTTAAGGATTCTTCGCACAAATACCATAAATAAACAGTTTTATTTTATATCATTAAAACGTTTGTTTGAAAACCTTTGCAACTAGATTTAAGGAATTAATGAAAATCTCCAAAACAGTCGACATAAATAGTTTTTTGCAAAAGATTAATGCACCAAAAGTAGTGAGCATTTGGTTCTGGATTGCGGTATTGAACAGTCCAAGATTCAAATCCTGATTCTGTGCAAATCTGTTGTATTGACTTAAATTTGAACTTAATTAAATTTGAACTAAATTTGACTTAAATTAAATTTGAATCCAAATATGTCGATATATCGTGCATTAGAAGAAAAGGGTAAGCGAATTCATGCGTTATTTTTGTCATCAGGTTGAGGAACAAATGAGCTAGGTTCGACCTCTACTAAGGTAAAATCTAGCTGAATATTAAACGTTTTAAAAATTTATATTATGTGATAATGTAATATGTGATAAAATAATGTAGAAAGCAAAATTAAAACATGTATAATTACATTGAATATACTTACATTGAACTTACATTGCATGAATATACTTACATTGATTATCTTCAGATTTTAATATGTAAATAATTGTTCGAGAAATTAAAATAATCAAATACAAGCTGATAAGATCTATTCGACTTGACAAAAAGAAACTATACATGCTTTTATTTTGTTGAATTAATAAGAAACACTAAGGCCATTTTTTTAAGTACCACCCAGTATCTGGCAGTAATTCATAATGCCAATTACAGAGTAAATTTGTTTTTCACTGGTGCGATTGTTCTATTTGATGTATTTAACTTTTTTTTCGTAGATGTATGATCACTTAAAGACAGATTATCGTATTCTGTGTTAGAGGCCTTCAAGTTAGAGATTCAATTTTTCCAAAGTTCCGCAGTGTATTCGGATTTGAAGCATGCTAAATAGTGAAATGTCTTACCATTACTGTTGTATAAAAGTGCAAAAAAAATTTTTTTTCTCCATATATGAGTCTATTTTTCAAGCAGGGTTTTTTTTTCTTTGCAACTTCCATTATAAAGATCCTGTAGAATTCAAATAGCAGTCAAAATGATATTGTTTTTGATAAATCAGTACAAAATTTCTATTATATGAAGTCGATTCACAGTATAAAATCTAATTTAAATATCGTAAAATCGATTAAAATTTTCCCTTTTTTTATGTCATATCAGTTAAAGCGAAATTTTTAAAATATGAAACTCTATCTAAAAACTTCTCTTTTAACTCTGATTTTTTATTAAAACAAATAAATAATTAATATGCTTAGAAATTTCATGAATGAAAATTTATTCATTGATATGTATTTCATTAAAATTGCGTTAGTAATCAAATTTCTGCAAACGACTTTTTCAAAATCACATCTTCTCTTTAGATCGTAATTTAGAATTCTAAGCTATTTCCACAAATAACAGAAAGACCTACATTGGAAAAATTCAATCGTTTTATTAAAATTTGACCGTCAAAAAATCAGTAATTATATACAATAATCATCATATACATTC
Source organism: Argiope aurantia (assembly GCA_026543865.1). Lineage (NCBI taxonomy): Eukaryota > Metazoa > Arthropoda > Arachnida > Araneae > Araneidae > Argiope > Argiope aurantia. The sequence continues at coordinate 43,303 of JAPMOR010118866.1, read as the reverse complement.
AAAGACATCTGCAATAACACATTCAAAAGTAAAAAGAAAGTTCTCAATTTAGAAAATTGATGATGAAATATTGATACTTTAGAAACTTTTAATACTAATTTCAGAAAAATAGCTGCGTCTAATCCAACAAATTCATTCAAATAACAGAAAAAAGTGGTTTTGAAAAATCCAGTTGCTTTTTTCAAATTTAAACCAAGATGTTATTAGCTATAAAAAATATCAATATATATAAAAAAAAGGCATTGACTAAAAAAATTAACTTCAGAATAACAATTTAGAAAATGGACAATAAAAGTTTTATTTCTATAAAAACTATTATTGAAAATAAGTTTTATCTTTCTTTTATGCAAATAGAAGGTGATTCGCTCAAAAGAACTCATTCAAATTTTAAAAAGAGTCATGCTTGAAAAATCCGCCATGTTGTTCGAATTCAAAACCATATCATTTATTGTTAACAATATTAGTAGAATATATTTAGCAACGTAATCATTAAAAAATAATTTTAAAAAAATAGAAACTCTTTCATTATAAAAATGCGAGGAAATTGGAAGATGAAAATTCTTTATTATTCTAAATAAATTCTTTTAAGAAGAAAGGATTTAAAACTTATACTCCATATAATATAACAGGAAATGCTTTTTATTTCAAGAAAATTCGATAAAATGTGCGTAAATTTAAAATATTATAAACAGTTCTAAATAAACGTTTGAATAACCCTCTTATCGTTCTTGGAACACCCTCATTAAAAGAATAAAAATAACCTCTTTTTGTTATTATCTACCTCGTCTAGAAAACAACAGCTAACCGAAATATAAGAATGCTATCAATAATATAAAAAAAATAACAAAGTTGATATCCTTTTAATGTTATTCTATTCCCGCATAATATGAATATAAAAAAATACGCCATTATATCTGTTATTATATTTTGGTGCATATTCAAATAGAAATCATCATTACGGAAGTTTAAAGAATCTAGAATCGATGATGAATTGCGACATCTTTAAAACAGATTCGTTTTTGATTGCCTTGTATGGCTGGTTTATTTTGTGGTGATAAAATGTTATTATTTTCACATTTCGAGCTCTGTGTGATGCGCTGCGTTTTATAGCAATCTTATTTCAATAGATATCGAATATAAGTGTGACATTTAATTTACAGAGATCGAACTTAAGTACTTTCGAAATCGCTTAAATTGTTCAAGAAACACACTCAAATAAAATTTTATTACATTAAACATTTCATAAACTTAGTAGTATAAACTACAGTAGAAAATAATTTGTATTTAATTTTGTCGCATAATCAGTATAATCGAGTTCCCTTTGGAAACTTTTTTTTTAATTTATTGATCAGGTTCAAAATTTCCTGCCAATTTATGCTTTTGGTTGTTAATCCGTATAACTTATTTACTTTATTTTACTCGTGTTGCATCTTCACTATGTAGTATGTTATTTATTTACGGAGAGAGTTATTGACAGACGTCAATGTTTTATATCGACTTTGTGCCGGCGAAATCAAAAACGACATTGCGTCAATCTAGGTTGATGTGTTTCAAACTTATTGTGATTACAAAAATAATTCAGGTACATACAAAATAAAAATAATACAAAAATAAAAATAATTGCTTTCATAAAAATTATTCAGGTTTTCGAAATTTTATGAAAAAAGTTGACGTTTTGGCAAATTTATTAAAAATTACCGAAGGGAAAACGGGAATAATTTTGTTGTAGAAAGATGTGATTTAAATACAAAACACTACAGTGAGTTTCCATCAATTTAAAATACATATGTAAGTCATACTTTAAAGAAACATTCATGGAGCTCTTTAACAAGTGTTTAAGAAAATAGTTCAATTTTTATCTTTTATCAAGGTTTTCTTACCAAAAACATTAAGAGAGCAGAGCAGCGAATCGCTTAATATGACATAAAGTAGGGAAGAGAAGCGTGAGAAGATATTTTGAACTTGTATAGTTTCAGAAAGGAATCTGTCTCATAGCGTTTTGGTCTGGCATATGTTAAAAAATTACTGTGGGAAAATAAAAGTCCACGCAATTCAGAAGTTAAAATTAAATTGAAACAAGAATTCAGTGATGCAAAAAATATTTTTAGAAAGTAGATAATCAGCACTTATTCATATCAGAACTTATTAATCTTATCATATACTGATGAAAAACAAATACTTAATTTGAAATAGTGTCTCTTTTTGTTGAAG
>JAPMOR010118866.1:0-41082 GCA_026543865.1 Argiope aurantia | reverse complement strand
TGATACCTACACTCACCTTCATCAAAATATGATGTATTATCAATAATTGAGGGTATAATTTATACCGTATATTTAAAATATAACATTTTATTTGTCTAGTTTGTTCTGTTTTTAAGTATTCATGTTCCTACATGCTCAGAAAAATCGGCAGAAAAAACTTCTATTTGTAGAATTTGATCCAAAACGCGATTCAGGTAACAATTAAAAAATTATAAGACAAATTATATTCATCCAGTTGCAATTTTGTCTTACAATGTTTGAAATACTGATTAACGGTTTTTATTTAAAGATCAGATACAAAATTTTCTTTATCGATCTTATTTCGTTATTATGCTCACTGTTATAATGACTGGTTTGGGTATTTTTTTAGACTCGGACAGTGCACATTATTTAATTACTGGTCAATTTAGTTTCATATTTCAGGATTTTTTTTTAAAATTAATCAGTATGGTGATAGTTAATTTAATTAATATTTATGTTTTTATAAATTTATGAAAGTATATCGGTTTTTTAATCATTTATTCATTTTTAAATATATCTATCAAGGGAAAAAGATTAAAGTAATAAAATTCTAAAAAAGAATTAACCACAATTGTTAGTAAATAATTTTACTTCCAAATACAAGCACTTAGTTATAATAATAAATATAACGAAATATTATTCAAATAAATAAATAACATTCCAAATTATTATTTTGCACCTCTTATTATGTAGAATATAACATAAAGTTAGATTAATGATAAATATTCAATTTATTAAAAATTTGTAATTATCAGATTTTAATTTATTTAATCTACTCATTAATTAATTTATTAATTACGCATAGCAGTCCTAACGTTTTATAATTCATAGAATTTGTATTTGTTTAAATTTATTTTGTTAGGCAGCTTCGCAAATAACATTTATTAATTAATCTACTTACAGGCACCCTTTAGGCCAGCGGCTCTAAGCTATAGCATGGCTTCTGAATTTACTACTCTTATTCAAAAAAATTCCTTAAATTAATCATTTCTCTTATATTATGAAAATAGTATTCAAAAAAGGTATATGTACCCCTTGAGGTACATTAAAATTTAAAAGCAAAATACGCAAAAATTTATATGATTTTTTAAAAATTGATGTCAACTAGCATTAAATCACTTTTAGTCTTTTATTTTAATATTTATAATTCCGATGCGTACACATACTTTCCGCTTTCGCAGTCTCGAATTTAGTGGACACTTTTGATGGTGGCCCCATTAATCGTATGCTAGGAAGGATACTGTGATAAATATCGTTTCAGTTGAAGAAAGAGAATATACATTTCGTTATTTCATGCGACAGGAATTTAAGAACAAAATATAAATAAGCTAAATAATGTAATTTTTGATTAAAATGACATGAATCTATATAGCATATTTCAGATAAAAAGGTAAAAAATATTTATGCCTTCCAACGCATCATACATTTTGCGAACTTTGATTTTCAACCTTGATGTTAATTAAAAAATATAGATCACAGCTACAAATGCTCGAAATTGTTTACCACAGCTACAAACTTATGCTCGAAATGGTTGACTACTAGCTACTTTAGGCGACCAGTTGGTCTATCGAAATTAATTTTCATTGGTTCATCGAAATTAAAATATTTAATTTTCAATTAAATATTTTATTTAAATTCGTCTTAATGGCTTCCACAGAAAAAAAAACTTTAATTCACATTTAAAAGTCCATTCCTCTACATAGTACATAGTTCGGGAGCCTATTATTCAATTTGTGAGGAGTGCATCTATTTTACAGCATTTTTCTTAGCGCATAAAATTAAAACTATAAAATAATCATATTAAAAACTTTAATAGTCAGGAAATAAACCATAAACACGCATGAATCAGAATGTTTGTCTTTCAGCAAGGAAACTTCTTGGCGTGTCTTTTCAGATTTCAACAAAGCAAACGCGGAAACATTTATTCATCAAAAAAAGTCCATAATAGACCTATCTCTTAAGCAAGGAAGTTCCACGTAAAAGCCACATTAAAAAACCCTCATTCAACGAATCGGAAGATTCATAGAGTCACCTTCACCTTCAAAAATCTTAATCCACTCTTCTTCTCAATTCACATCCGTGTGTCTTCTTCGTGAAAGAAGGTTCGTGACCTTCCAAGGGTAATCCAGGACCGCCGCTGCTAACCAAAGGTTAGAACCTTAAGGAGCTTAACTTCATGATACGGCCTTGGCTCTTTTGAGTGCAATAGGGAAAGAAAAAAAAAACGCTCTGCTGGTGCAGCTTCCGTATCTTTTAATTTTCGGCAAGTGCTTCTTCATCTTGTGGGAGGAGTGGGCGGTGGCTGGGAGTAAATGGCAGCCTACCCTTGACCCCCGAGTTCATGAGAGACTGTGAGGAAAATTTGAAAAACAGCCAGGGACTACTGGTGTTAAGTGAAAATCCAGCTGCAGGCTTTTGAATTTGGAGTAAAAAAGTTTGTAATCCTCTAACCTTAAGCTTACTTGTTGTAATAAAAAGAGAAGTTTTTGTTGAAGTACTGAAGCACGAATTGTCCTTTACATAGCTCATACCTGTATTAAAGCTATTTTGCTTGCTTTATAATTTATTTATACTTTTTTGTAGACAAGGGTAGATTAATAGCATAATAATCTCATCAAGTTTCCTGAAATCAGTTATCTGAATTTGTTAAATGATTTGTTAAATGTCATTTATTATTACCAGTGTTAAGTGAAAATCCAGCTGAAAGGGTTTGAATTTTTAGTATAAAAATTAGTAATTCTGCTTCCTTTGATTTGCTTATTGTAATAAAAGAGAATATATTGAAGCACTGAAGCACGAATTTTCCTTTGCATATCTCACATCTGTATTAAAGTTATTTAACTTGCTTTGTAATTTATTTATATATATATTTTTTTCTTTTGGTCGAAGGAGATGGCTTAATAGCAAAACATCTTTCTCTTCAAGTTTCCTGAAATCAGTTACCTGAATTTGTTAAGTGAAGTCATTTTTTAAGTGTCATTTATTACTACTGACGTTAAGTGAAGATCCAGCTGCAAGGTTTTGAATTTGGGGTATAAAAGTTGGTAATTTTCCTACCTTAAGCTTACTTGTTGTAATAAAAGAGAAGTTTTTGTTGAGGCACTGAAGCACGAATTGTCCTTTGCATGCTTCATATCTAGATTAAAGTTATTTAACTTGCTTTGTAATTTATTTTTATTTAAAGTCGGAGATAGCTTAATAGCATAAAATCATTCTCATCAACTTTCCTGATATCAATAATCTGTCATTTGCTGGCAACCTTATCTCTAGTTAATTTTAATTTGATTTGTTTGGGGCTTTTTGATGTAAGAGCTGTGATGTTGACCATGCTGCGCCAAACAGTACGTAAAAATTATATCATTTCCAAATAATCGTCGACGGCAATGTGAGAAGAAACTCTAAAATATAATCAAGATTTAAATAAATGCATAAAATTTTATGGATATTAAAAACGCAAAGAGTTGGATATGAGGTATCTTATCAAGCAAGAAAGATAACAAGAGTGCTAGATTTTTTGAAAAAATATGTAAACGCTGAACATTGAAATTTGAACAATCTAACAATAAATGTTGGACGGATATCTATAGCTGAAGCTACATCACCAGTTTAATCTTATCGATAATGCTGAATATCTGCCTATTCAAGTAATTTAAAATGTATCAAAACTACATATACCCTATGATTTATATAATAATGTAAAGGATGGCCCAAAATTAACGCAAGATTTGAATTTGTCCCCATTGGTGCGGTAAAGTGTTGGCAACCCCCGATTACAAATAACTGGTATTTAGGTTTTACTTAGGTATTTCCAACTGGTAGCTTAGGGTTAGTAAAAATGGAGCGTTAGGTGATAGGACAATGTGGTTTCATTGATGAATAATATTTTTAAAATAATGAAAGTCTGGTGGCTACAGTTCGGAAATTTGAGAATCGCTCCTAGATCGTGTGATTTAACACCATTGGATTTCTTTTTATGGGGTTATTTGACGACTAAGGTCTATGCCAACAAGCCCACAAGCACACATGCATTGAAGGAGGAAATTCAAAACTGCATCAACGAAATTCTGCGATATTTATGCAAAATGGTCATAGAAAATTTCGACAAAACAGTGAGTATGAGTCAGCAAAGCCGTGGAGGTCATTTGCCCTATGTGTTATTCCATACATAACCCTTCCTGTGTACTTTACGATTCAATAAAAATATAACAATTTAAAGGAAAAAAAAAACTGTTTTTTTTTATTTAATTCAAATCTTGCGTTGACCCACAAAATTTGTTCTATTGTATAAAGCTCCATATTTAGTAACCCTAAACTATCAGCCGTCAAATGTTTTTTTTTAAATACTGTTGCCAACATTTAATGAATGGTGGAAACATTTAATACTGAAATGACAGATAAAAACGCCTTGGATTTAGTTTAGTTGGGGTTTAGATTAACATCCCGTATTGAAGCTACAAGAAAACTATCTTGGGATAGATTTCTTAATTTAAATTATAGTCATATGAAGATTTTCTGAGATAGTGCACTTTGTCCAGAGAAATTATGTTTATCTCACAATAAATGTAACGTGTACTAGGCCTAGATACGCTGAGGAGTTTAGGAAAAATCAAGTCTCGAAATCGATTCTCGTTCTATTCCCTAGACTTTGCCTCTATGACACTGATCTAAAATACTTGTTGAGTCCACTAAATATATAAAGCAGATAATACATCTGTCCGTTTATCACAAGAGCTTTTTCAAAACGAACTTTGTACATGACTTTCTGGGTAAAATATGTTATATTCAAATTTCGACAATTATTTTCTGATATTTATTTAAGAACAAAAGGATAATTACGCATCTGCGCTTCTGCTTAGTTTTCTCCAATAACTTCTGAAATAACTATCTATCGTAAGCGATTCAGATACCATCTTAAAGAGATAGGTAAAAGATATCAATGTTTCAGCCTCCCCCTCCCCCCACCAATGATGTTAAATACTACACTATGTTTCGATTAATTTTCTTTCATAAACTTCTGAATGATCCTAATCAATAATATCCTTTAATGTTCGTTTCCACCAAAGATCTCCAGTAACTTTTGAAATAACTATCGGACCTAAACTATTCATATGCCATCAGGCACAGGTAAAAGATATCAGGCTCCCGAGCATCTCCCCACTACCACCACTACCAATGATGTTAAATGCAATACGATGTTTTGATTAATTTTCACAAACTTTTGAATGATCTTAATCATTTAAGATTAGATCCCACCGAAGGTCGAGAATTTAAGAAGAAAAAGAATGGTATTACGCATTCGGTATTACGCATATGATGGTACTTTAAATCATATCAATAAGTCATGATCTGATCTTCAATCACGGCATGATCATAACTATGATATGAAGGAACTTCTGCTATATCAATCACGGGAAGGAAAAAATGGAATTTAGATTTGTGGTAGGTGATCGAAAATACGGAGACGAAAAGAAGAGAAGAGTTTAACTGCTATCCAAGGGAGGAATCATTACGAAAAAGATAGAAAATTTAAGAACGAAACTTTAAGATTAGATTAAAAGTTTTACTAAGATTTAAAATTTTATTAACTAATTATATTTGAAAAAGTTTTTCATCCTGAGCAACGCCGGTTATATCACCTAATGACAATTTATAATGAATTTGTTGTACAGCTCCCTTAGATTGATTCTTATAAAAACAAAATTAGTAAAATGTCTTGAGTATTGTTTTTTATTTTATGCAGCGTAGCAGATGTTCGATAATAAAAATCAAATTATCTACATAATATTTATTATCTACATAATCGAATTATCCACATAATATTCTTTTACATTTTTCCCATGTGAGTGCAATATATATCAATAAAAGTCCTTATAAAAATTTAAAAAAACAAACTAAATAATAGAAAATACTCTTACGTTAATTCAACAGAGTATGTCTTTTTTTACACTGACAGTAAAAAATCATTTATCTTTTTCTTCAAAAGAAGATACTTTCTGCAATTTACAGAATGTTATTCATAACATTTACATCCAAGAGATATGTTCATTCAAAAAAATATAGTTCAAAACTCAATAACAATGTTAATAAACTTAGTGTTGAAAATGTATTATGTTTCTTCTGAGATTAATCGCTTTAGCTCACCATTTCATTACTTCAAGTTTCATTCTTTTCTGCATCAAAAAATGATCAATGAATTTTACAATGTCTTCTTCCAAGACTTTCTATAATTACTTCAACAAAGTTTCAACACTATACTATGATAAATTCACATTGTGGTAGATATAGAAACGATAACTGTGAAATTCCGACAGTGATTCATTAATTTCGCAGCTTTCATATCTACATAAGCAGCTGTCATTTAATGAATTTTCATCCATTTCTTTCGAGGATTTCAATTATTATTTACCATGTCCTTTTCTGCAAGTTTTCATTACGTATTTTGATAAATTCTCTGAAAGTAATAAGCTTGAAATCATTTAAACTGTTCCATTATTTCATATTCTACATTTGACAGCGATCATTTTTAATAAATTTTATCCAGTTCACTTCGAAGGCCTTCCACAATTATTTACCAAGTCATCTCTAACATTCATCTCTTATCACATATCCGCGATCTCAGCGTGAACGCATCTCATCAGCTTGACCTTCCACAACAACAGCAACTATAAAAAAAGGAGCAAGCAAAGCAAGCAACAGTGTTTCGACATCAATTCTTTATCATTGTTCCTTACCAAACTTCCTCATTACAATTCTCCCATTCTTTTCCCTTGATATTTCTGTTGTTCGAAAACAACCCGAAGCAACTCATCATAATCCAACTACTTGAGACTAATATAAGTTCAATAACTTCCGAATCCCATCTCGAGTGTGTCTTCAGGTGGAATAACTATATCGTTTGTAGATCACGTACCCACATTGGAAGAGGGTAGAGATCAATTAATTTCTAGTGCGTTCGAAAGAGTGTAGGCCCCGCGGATTCTACCAGGTGTTAGAATTCACACCTCGTAGCTACCTTGCCTTCGAAGGCAAATGAAAAATTGTCGGGCTGAAGTTCAACAAGTTGATCACTATGCAACTGGGTGCACTATTACTGCTGATACGCCCTCCCTTCTAAATTCAGAACGCGGCTTGCTGCTGGTGAGATTTGTAAGTAATGCAAGCCGCCATGAATAGGTTTGAAAAAGCTGTCAATGGTGTTTATATAACTTCTAGGAGAAAATAAAATGGTAGCTGAAAAAAAAAAAAAAATCAATGCAAGATATATATATATATATATATATATATATAAGTATATATTAAATATATATAGTAATATATAATTATATATACAGTGGCTCAAACAATGGAGAATACACCTTATTTTTACTTGATAAATCCGACTTTCAATATTAACAACATATTACTGAGAAGTGCAAACATGTTTTTATGTATAAAAAATGGTTTAATTTAAAGTTAAAAAAAAGAACAATCAACAAAAAACTTCCAAATTGAAATGTTTCAGAAGTATTTTAAATATACATATGCAGATTGTTGTCTAAAAAAATTGAGAATACACCAATGAAATTTTTGTAACATCTCATATAGAAAGAAAGTGTCAGTATTTAGTTGCATGTCTTTTGGCTTTTATAATGGCCTTTAACCGTCGTGGTATCGATTCGACCCTTTTTTGGTGGTATCTAAATGTATTTTACCCCATTCTTCTTGCAACACTTGTTTAAAATGAGTTTTGTTTCTACTTTTGTGTCTTTGGACCACTATTTCAAGTGTAGCCCACAAAACTTCAATGGCATTGACATCGGGGTACTGTGGTGGTATGGGTAACTGCTGTTTTCAATAAAAAATACACATTTTGACGTTATGTGCGGTGTTTGGGGTCGTTGCCCTGTAGGAAAATGAAATTTCCAACTAAATCCAAATTTTTAGCACATTCTAAACCATCCCAAATTAGGTGGCATAGCATAATAATTAAAAATTCGGATTGCGTAATTTTAATTTTACCGATTCCTCCAATAAAGTCACATTGAATAAAAATACTCCATTAAAATAAAAATTCGCATTATTTTGATCTAAAATTAATTGAAGTCTTTCAGAAATATTTTATTTTGACTGATGTACATATTGGATATTAAATTTAATAAATTAATGAATAAATAAGATAATTCGGAAAAATATAATTACGAAAGAAAAAAAATTCTAGAATTCTTGCCCAAAAGTTACTTACGAATAATAAGACGAATTGAACTTTAATTTCCAGTCTTTTATCTATGTATTAAAAGATAAAACGTAATATGTTGTATTTATCTGAAACATATTGCATCATTTCATTAAACTGAATTTTTTTTATTAGTTTTATAACATTTTTTTCAGAATTTACCAATTTATAAAATATTTTCAGTAGAATTTCAAAATTATTTTGTGGCTTGAAAAAAGGCTAAAAAAAACTATTATTAAATTTATATTTGAAAATTTAGCCCTTTAATGTAGCTTTAAATTAGAAGATGCTGAGTGGACAGAGTCGCCCTCTAACATGCTAAAACTGATGTACTATTTGTTACAATTTGACTCAAAGAATACGCACAATCAATACAAATAAAAAAAACTTTAATGTAAAATTAAAGATTATGTTCCTTGTTAGAAACGTCTTTTTCCCTTTCCAACTATGGTTGCCATAGAAACCGGCGCATGCAGTTTTTATTGACCTTGATACTTTTTTTATGCTTAGCTATTCGGATTTGTAATGTCTAATAAGAGATGTAGTCTTGAATATCTTTGTGTTTGTGTGTGTTTTTTCGTGTTAGTCAATAAATGTCATTCTGTGTTTAATGATATACTGGATTATTGAAACTTAGAAAATAAATTTTAGATGTTAGATCATAGATAATTAAAATCAATGTACCACATAATAGATTTAGAATGGCGCGATTGCATTTAGAATTATTAGTTGAAAGCTCTGGTGCCATAGCAGATTTAATAACTCACATGAAAAAAAGATATTAATTCTCTCATGTGAAATACTATACAGAAAATTAATTTTTTATGAATAACATTAATTTATATAAATTAGAACATAAAAAGAGATACAATTTCACTAGATTTTCATATTATGTATACATAAAATTAATCACACTGCCATGTTATCAATGAAATTCCGATTTATGATTTAGACAATGATAAACATAAAGGTTCACTTTACATTTCTTCAGATTATATAATATGTAAATCATGAATAACCACGGGTTTGAATATTTTGCCAATGTTTCATTACTTTGGTTAAAATTTAAGTCCGTGCCCCTGTTCAATAAGATTTGTTACACGAAAATCTACCCTTGAAGTTGCATTAGAAATATTTTGATATTTGAAACTTAGTCAAGTGATCATATTAAGACAAGATAATCTTATTATTTCTGAATAATTTCGAATTAACTCTGATACACAATATCCTCAAATAACTGAAATATAGTATGCTGATATTTCTCTTATTCTTATTTATCGAATCAATTAAAAAAAGCAATAATTCCTTTTTTAAAGTTAGATACCTTTGTAAGGTAGAGATTATTTTAAATTTCCGGTTATTGAATCAATTATTTATTTATATTAAATTACAGGAATATGCAGTTCTTAATTCATATATTCACGTATTAGAAAACATTAAAAAAACAATCGTGCATTTGATTCTTCATTAAAGATATGTCTGAACAAGATCAATATAAATATAATTCCAGTCACAGATATCAACATAACAATAAAACCTTCAACCGTCAGCCTATATTTACCGAATGGGCAGGAGACCATTGATAACATACTCAATAGTTTTCGTATAAAATGAAAATTGGCAAAGTTGAACCAATGATTAGAGGCGGGGGGGATTCTAGTTGTTTTGGCTCCCTTGTTATTTTAAATCTAGCTTTCAAGCAACAAATATTAAGGCAGATTGAAATAGCAGCACTAAAAGCTAGTCATTTTTGAAAAAAATTCGTTTTGATATTTTGCATATAAAAATATTAAAATCGAATAGAAAATATAAATATGATATTTGTAAAAGTTATAAAACATCTTAAAACAACTTTATTTTCTCGCATTAAGTTTGACTGCGGCTTATTTATTGACAATCAGTAGATCTCTAAACATGACCATCAAGGGAATTTGGATGCATGAAAAAAATAATAATAATACTCTAAAATTTAAATGTTAGTTAATTTTTATTTTAATAAGATACATGACTTTTTGTAAATCACATGAGAATATAAAATCAAATTACTTTGAAAATGATGAAAATAAAATTTAAAAAAAATCAAAAAGTCTCGGAATCTTTAGACTATGGCCTAGAAATACTTTGAAAATGATGAAAATAATAATAGAAAATATCTTAAGGCCTCCGAACCCCTAGGCTGTTGCCTACTTTGCCAGATTGATAATTCGACCCTACTAATATTCTGATATCTGAATGTTAATTGATTTTAATTTGAATAAGGAAAACGGCTTTTATAAATCACTTGAGAACACAGAATCAAATTATGATTTTGAAAATAATGAAAATAAAAAATATATGAAGGTCTCGCAACCTCTAGGCTTATTTGATAATCCGACTTTGCTCCTAAAATATTCTAAAATTTAAGTCGAACAATTCTTGACCAGCCTTTCTTACTCAGTTGGCTTTTGTAAATCACATACTAGAACACAAAATCGAATTACTTCAAAAATGATGGGGGGGGGGGGGTGAAACCCCTCAAGGTCTCGGAACCCCCAAACTGTTGCCTATTTGATAATCCGACCCTGCACTTAATACATTCTAAAATTTAAGTCAAACATTTCCTGACCAGCCTTTCTTAGTCAGCTGTTTATAATCATACGAAGAATATACTTCATGTATTTATTATAGCTGCCTTCTCAGGAAACACTAAAACAAAAAATCGATCCATTATCCCAACCCACATACTTACGTCCAATTTGTTCCATTGTGAAAAACTGCTTTGACTAGTAATTATACTTTGTTATGAAGGATACCAGCCCAACTATCTGCCCAGCATGAAAGTGTATCCTGTCATTCATTGATTTAATACTACTTTACCTTGCATATGGATATCATCTGCATTTTCAATTTTAACGTGTGTATTTGAAACTGCATTTAAACAATGAATTAAAATTCAAGAAGTATATTCAGCAGTAATCATATTTTGCTGTAATGTTGATTTAAATATAAATGGATTAAAATGATTGATAAAAATGTTTAAAACATTTTCCCCAAATGGTTATTGATATATAAAACCTGCATCGTAATGCTTATTGTTTCATTGATTCAGCTGCTGCTGATATTTAATTAAAAATAACAGCTGAATTCTGAATAGTGTTATTTTCTTTTTTTTAGGGGTATCATTTGAAATATGAGCAGTTACTGTTATTAAGTGTAAAAGGCACACGCCCCTAATTATTTTTGTCATTAGGTATCGGAGTTGAGATTTAAATGTTGTAACCACCGAATTGAGCAATAATTGCTTAGTGTTTATGCAGACAATAAAATTTAACCGTAAAAACGTAGCCGTCTCCGTTATTGATAGTCATATTGCTGTAATTATCTATGATATTCCAAGGTTAGTTTCAATTTTAATTTTAGTTTGAAAATAATTGATTTCAAAATAAAGAAAGAGCACAGGAAGATAAAAAGGCTGAAAGATAACGTATTGGCAGAATGGTAAGATAAAACAATTCTATTTTTTCATTTATCTTTAGATAAAAAATCAGTAATTTAATGATAAAATTATTCGATATTTATATTTATTAATAGTGTTTGATCGGAATAACATATTAATACAATAGCATAAATAATTACATGTAATTTCAGATCAAATATTTGATATCAAGTATTAATTTTGAATGCAGTTGGATTAAAAGCAAATTCGTGACCAGACAAATGTATTTTTATATATTAATAATTAAGCATATAGCATGTGAAATGAAAGGTTTGGAAATTATTTTTCATGAAAATTTTAATAGAAAAAATATATATAAAACCAATACTTTCGAAGTTACAAATATAAATTTGCCTCCAAAATTATTGATTACTTAATTTTCGATTTCAACTAAACTTTCAAAAAGAATTCTTTTTTGGATAAAATAATTTGGTGAATATTCTGTCAAATTCAATTTCTAATATTTATTAATGCAATTAATAAAATTTGCCAAAACAATACATCTAAATTTTTACATCCAAATAACATTCTCTGAAATTTTTGAATTTTCATAGTTTTATTGCAAACAGGCTTTTTTGATTAGAATTTCTTAATAAAAATCATGGAAAAATACAATAAGGAAAATAGTTATTAAAAGTACAATACCATAAATAAAGGAAATTGTCATTTTAATGCGCACATAACAGAAATAATTCTTAGAATTAAATTTACTGATATTTTATTATATTGTAAAAGAGTCAGCGTTGTGCTTGACAAAATAAAAATAAAAACTTTGAATTGAGTATTATGCATTTAAGTATTATGCTGTCAAAAAATATACAGATATTGTAAAATTTTTCGTAGGCTTTAGAGCAATTTTAATATAAATTATATGCAAATGCTAACAATGACTACATAGTACAAAAAGTCTTTAACATCGATACTTCGCTTTTTAATTTCTGAAAAATTATATTATATTATTTAAATTTTATTTTTAAATTACAAATATGTTCCAGACGTAATTTGTCAAATAAAAAAAAGGACAAATATATCTTTAGTATAATTTGAGATATTTCTTCAAGTATGTCAGAAAATTTTCCAAATTTAATGCGATAAGCTTAAGACGAAAACTGAAAATTATAATCAAACATTCTACTAATGCTCATAAAATATTTATGGAATTCAATACAGAAAAAAGAGAATTTCTTATATCCATTAAAAAAAATAGAAAAATATTTTGCATCGTAAAAAATAAACAAAGAATAAATCGTCTGCATGAAAAAATACATTGATAATAAAGTTGTCATAAAAGTGATGTCATTTAATGATTATATTTTTGTGCAGAATAAGGACTAAAGCAAATAAAAAGTAGTTAAGTTATAAAATTGAGAATGTATCAATTAAAAATGAACATGCCCACATCTTTCTGACATTTTTTTTTAAGTTTTCTGTTGTTATCATTCTCATTTTATCTCAGAATTCATTTTTTTCTTTTTTAAAGCTCCTAATTTTTTTTATATGTATACTTCTTTAAAATATTCATATGTAAAATAGATACGTTCATCTTTAATGAACACCGCCAAAAATTTGATTTTTCAGGTAAAGAATTAAATTAACATTTGTTTATAAAGGGAAAAATTAATAACCTTTTTATATTTTAAAACTAAAACTTAAACGTTGTTTTACAAAAAAAGTTACTTTTTTATTGCAATTAATATTATAATACAATATTTCAAATACTTATATTGTACGTTTATGATATGTTTCATCGAACTGCTTGCTTTTAACCTTTAAAGCGTTTAAAGTAATTCTTAAGTTTTCAAAGGAATGGATCATAAAAAAAGAATTGATTTCAAATTAATGGAAGGTGATGTTAGAGCTACATTGAAGGTCATTTTCTTGCGAAGAAACTGTCGGAATTGTTGCATAAAAACTGTTGGAACAAATGCAAAACAAATTCATAACGTTTTAAATGTAGTTATCTGAATATAAAAAAATATTTAGAATACTATTTGGTCGGACATCCTGTAGAATGAAAACTCTAAAATAAAAACATTTAATTTATGTTTTTAAAGAAGAGCTATTCGACTTTTTTCAGAACATTAAAAATATTATAAGCGCTATTAGAATACATACTATTTAACCATGGAATAAAACTTTTTAACTTAAGCCTGTACCATAATCAATGCTGTATTCCATTTTGCAGCTATGTTGAAGATTGAATAAAATCGTGAACGCCGTGCACTTATTTATCAAATGAAACATCCGATAACGAAAATAATTAATTACAACTTCAAGAACACATGTAATTAAAGAACATTTATTTTAGATCTGAACTTTTAAATACTGCTTATTTGACCAAACAAGCCAAAAAGAATTAAGAATAAAAATAAAAACGAAATCACGTCTTTTCTGTTTACCTACCAAATTTACTGACTGAAAAAAGTCTATTGGCGGTGGGTCTGAGTCATTGTCATCGACGATTTGTTCTCAACAATTCCAAGAACAGAAAACATCGACGAAACCAGAAATACTTCTTACTAAGATCTTTTATCGCTTTAGAACGTGTCGAGAATTATAAAAAAAAAGAAAGAAAAAAAGAAAATAGAAACAAAGCTAAATAAAAAGTAAAAGCTCTCTATTCAAGCTCCATATCACGAGGAAAAACATTGTTCTTTTTATTATTTCACTTGTTCTTTTTTTGTGGCATTCGTAGTTCTAAAGTTTATACTTTTTTTTTCGTTCTGAAGAGTGACAAAAGCAAAAAGGGGTAAAGATAAGAAATCGTTATCTTTATTATTATAGTCTTCGTTTTGCTATATCTAGTATTAGGATTCTGTCGAATATACTTGGTTTGGCAACTTGTGTTGAATTTTGACAGGTGGGATTTTTTGCTATCAAATCCCCGTTCTCATCTGAATTGTTTTTTAATAAGGCACTGGCAGATGAGTCAACGGTTATTTCGCTTGCGCAAAATTATGGCGGGAAAAGTTGGGAAAGATAGAGCAAGGTCGCGAAAGTGGTTTTGAGAATTGGTTCATGGTAAATTTAAATTTTTATTGATTTTCTGATGGATAAGTAAAAAGTATTACTAATAAGGAATTATATTTCCTAATAAAAAATCGGCAACTTTTTTAAATGAAGAATTCTAATTTATTTGAGCTTTACTAGATTTTAATTACAAATTTTGAATAAAATTTCATTTAACTTATTAAATAAAATTTCATTTCATTGTGTTGCTAAATTGCTCAAGAATAAGTTTCTAGTAGCTTAACAGAAAACAATTTCATTTTTAATTGTTTTATAACATTGTATAAATAATTTTATATTATAATGATACTTAGCTAAAACGAAATATTTGCAAATTATTGTTTTAAATAAAATGAAAATTTAAAAAATTTAATAACAATTAAAAGTGAAACAAAGATCATGTTCAATTGCAATTTTATTTATCGAACAATTAAATTTTGGATTTTTTAATAATGCTTCGTATCAATCATTAGAATATTATTGTGTTTATGCAACTATGCTTTTTTTTATTTTAATATGATTTAAAAACTCTGTTTTAATTAGAACAAGTTGTGCGGTGGTTTCGTTAATTTTATTTAGTAAATTAGCAAAAGAAAAAAAATATAAAAATCTCTATTAATCTGTTCTTATAATTAACAAAATAAAAATAGAATGATAAAAAAAATCATTATGCTGGTTTTTATAGGCATGGTACTGTAATTTAGGAAATATAAGAATTCTTCTGAATATTATTCTTTGTTAATCAACTTATGTTAAAATTTGAGTTTTTCATCTCGTCAAATCTTTATTTATATGTGTATTATCTTTCATGAAGGTAATGACCAATGAGTAAACAGTGTTGTTATGTGAAATCATGGTAGGAATTTAATTTTAGGTAAACTGGTTCATAACATATCCTTTGATTTCATTGCTTTCTAAATGAAAGTGGTTACAAAATTACGAGAGGATATTTCCTAATTAAACTAGATAATTTTTCGAAATGAGCAATTCCTATTTTCCTTGCGTTTTTAAAGAATAATTCTTGCATCTATTAGTAGATTAATAGCTTAATGAAGAATTTTTTTCTACAATGAGACATAATACTACATGTGTAAAACAATTAATTATAGTAACAATACATTTACCGAAAACAAATTCACTTGCATTACATTTAAAAAAAAATTATTTTAAAATGCGATTAATTATCAGGCTGTCAATTATTAGAAACAAAGGATAGGATTTTTGTCAGTTTTAATAAATCCTAATTATCATTTAAAGATCACAAAGCTTAAATTTTTCAAAATAGCGAAAGTCGAGCTAGGACTTGAGGAACATTGCAGTATCATTTTCGACAAGTCCACTAAATTGATGTCAATAGAATATTTGCCAAAGAAAAATTATTTAAAAATGTAAATTCTGTGAATTAAGAAATATTAGGAAAAGTTTAACACGTTGTCAGGTATAATTGGTCAAATTACTATAATACTTTTTTTAAAGTTCACTTATTTTTATGATAAACATTGTACCACTGGTTAAATAATATTGTTTACAAACGTAAATGCCATGCCGCCATGTTTCATAATACATAATTAAATTAAAAAAACAATAAATTCACTTCCACATACTTTCTAGAAATAAGAATTGACCAAAAATTAATTATTAAATGTTGATTAAATTAAAAATTTGTTGAAAAATGAAGTTTGACCAGTTTATTAAACGAAGGATCTTATAATGCACAAAAATGCCTAAATCCAACAAAATAAAAACTTCCAGCTGTTTGGAAGCATATTTTCGCTTTGATTTTTACTTCATTTATTCATAAAATATATTTCTACTTATAGTGTCATTATATTTAAACAACCGCTGTCTCTATATTAGTATTCTTCGATATAGACCTAGTCTGATCAGTAGGTGGTTATCAACTGGATCTATTTTGATAAGTTAGCAGAATCAAAATTTGCATTTCAGTCCTTTATAACACTAATATTACAAACTGCAAGCAGAAATTAAAGGCACCGAGTTCAATGCAATCGTGCATATTATTTATTTTGTTTCTCCTCACTTCATTTCATACCGCCCCCATCTCTCAGGAATTGAACTCGTCTGCTTGAGGTCGAAAGTCAGCAGCCAACGCGTCAGAACCACAGGATATCCTTTTTTGAAACATAGATATTTCTTAATATTTTTCTTATTCTAAGATTTCATTTAAAAAAAAACATTGCAAATCCATTCCTAACAATGCCCAGATTTCATTAATCTTGAAGATTATACATTTGTATTAATTAATTTGCCACACTAAAATTTAACAGATGTTATAGAATGTTTACTTTCTTAACATATCGTGCAGAAAAAAAAGCTGTTCAAGTTTCTTTGCTTTGTCACTATGCATGAATATACCACGTGACTTGCTAGATTGCACGTGCAGAATATAAAATAGAGTTAGTCAGCATATACATAAAAAAGTTAATCTAACCAATTCACAATTTGTGTTATTATTTCTTTTATGAACCACAACGCCTTAAGTGTAAAAACATATATATCATGATTAAGGTACCAAGATCCACACCTTAAATATTTCACCACGTCTAATGATCTCTAGTCTTTAAAACTCGACTAACAACACATTACACAAATCAGATATGTTTCTGATTTTTAAAAAAATAACCACTTTTTCACCTATTTAAGGCTAAGATTTAGGTCTTAATTTAAATATTTCGGTGTCAGCAGAAATTCCAAGAGCGTACATTCCCAATTAAAAAAAATTATTCATGAGAGAAAAACCCACAAACCTTCACCCTAATCCGCTGAAATACGACTGATGAACTATGTGGGCCGATAATAAAGGATTACAAATGTTTCGAGTACCAAAGCCAAAAGTTGGCGACGCAGTAAGTCATCTTCCGCAAGTTATTATTAGATGTCACCCGGAAGGGATCAAATAATTTGTCCGCAACTTCATCTGCCAAATGAATGGTGTTGGGCGCTGACTGATGGAAATAATGAAGTACACATGTGAGCGTTAATGTAATATTGGACTGTCTGCATATGTGTTTACAGATTAAAGAATTATTGGCGGAAAAGAATTATTTCTATTTGCTGATTTAATGTTGATTCATTGAAATGGAATTTAGATAAGTGTATGTTCTGAAAGTGTATGATGTGATAATTAAAATGTTCTTTAAAAGAATATGATTGTATATATGTAGTTTAATTAAGCCAATTAACTGCTTGACGTTAAAGTTCATCATAGTTGAGAAAAAGGATAGATTTTTCTATTTAGAATTTCATATTAATTCGATAGAATAGAAGTTAGGTAAATCTATGAATGCAATTTGTGTGATATGATGATTAAACTAATCTTAAAAAGAACAGTTATGTCCATTTTAGATCATCACGGCTTGATATTAAGAAATAGCATAGCTCAGGAATATGAATAGGGATATCTCCGTCGTTGATTTCATAATGATCCTATGAAATGAAAATTTCGTAAATCTAATAAACTAGCTTGTACGATATAATGATTAAACTAACCTTTAAAAGAATATATTTAAGTACATTTCAGATTAAACAAACAACCAACGGCCTGATGTTAAGGAATAGCATGGTTGAGAAGCATGAATAGGGATATATCCGTGGTTGAGTTCATATTAATAAAATGGAATAAAAGTTAGGTAAATGTATGAATGCAGTTTGTGCGATATGATTATTAAATTAATTTTTAAAAGAATATTATAATGTCTATCTCAGATAAGCCAATCAAGGTCTGATGTTAAGGAATAGCATGGTTAAGGAACATAAATAAGGATATCTTCGTGATTGATATCATATTAATCCACTAGAATAGGAGTCAGGTAAATCTATGAATGCACTTGCCGCGATATTATGATTAAACTAATCTTTAAAGGAATATAGTTATATATTGTTAAGTTCAAACAATCAACGATCTAATGTTAAGGAGCAACGTGGTTGAGAAACATGAATAGGAATCTCTCCGTAGATGATTTCACACTAATTAACTGAAATGGAAGTTAGGTAAATCTATGAATTCAATTTGAGCGATATGATTATTGAACTAATTTTAAAGGAATATAATTATGTATTATTTAATCCAGGCAACTAATGAGCTGATGTTATGGAATAGCATGGTTGAGTAGCATGAATAGAGATATCTTCGTGGCTGATTTCATATTAATCCACTGGAGTGGAAGTTAGGTGTCTATAAAAGTTGCTTGTACTATATGATTATTAAACTTATCTTTAAAGAAATATCTCAATATCAGAATAAATAATATGAATATAAGGAAATCTTTCAATATCAAACAATTAACGGCTTGCTGTTAACGAATAGCATGATTGAGGAATACGAATACTGATATATCCGTGGTTGATTTCATATCACTCCACTGGAATAGGTAAGTCTGTGAAAGTAGATTGTGCGATATGACGATTAAATTAATCTTTAAAGGAATAAAGAAATTGTTAAGTTCAGACAACCAATGTGCTAATGTTAAGGAAGAACATGGTTGAGGAACACGCATGAGGATATCTCTATGTTTGATTTCAAACTAATTGAATGAAATGGAAGTTAGGTAAATCTATAAATGTAATTTGTGCGATATAACGATCAGGCTAATTAAAAGAATATAGTTTTGTCCATTTCATATCAGACACCCAATGGCCATAGACTAAGGAATAATATGGTTGAGGAACATGAATAGGGATATCTCCGTGTCTGATTTCATACTAATAACCTGAATTCCATACTACCTGGAATGGCACATAACTGCATTCCTGTATATTTGATTTACAGGAATATAATAATGTAGTTTAGTTTAGCCAATATTTAAGTTAACCTTATGATAAGTCATGGCATGGTTGAAAAATAATTAACAGGGATATATATTCGGTGGGTTCATATTAATTAATGGTTCATGTGGGTTCAAGTTAATTCTTGTTAATTCAATAAATGTAATTTGTAAGTTATGACTATTGAAGTAATCTTGAAAGGAATGTATTTATGTCCAATTTAATTAAAGCAGTTAGTGGCCTGGTATTAAAACATAGAATGGCCGAACTTCTTAAATAGGATTGGGCAATTTGCTGGCTGCATGCTTCTTTCACCAGAATGAAATTCACGTAAGTCTATATATGTAGGGTATGAACATTAAATTGATGTTTAAAGAAGTTTGGCTATATTTAGAACCATACTCCTTTAAGAAATGGTTGGAGAATATGAAGAGAAGGAAGAAAGTTTTGAATTATATCTCATGATTATTCCTTTAACCAACATCAAAATTAATAGATCAATGTACGGTTTAATGACAAATTCCTTTCTGCTTTCGAGCTAGCTGCTTCAATTTTTTTTCAAGCAAAACTCAAATCGCTTTTTTTCTTGGAAAGTCCTCTGGGAAGAGACAATTTACTCTCATGAAGAGGATTGGAATTATACCTCAGATAACTCAGGTACTTTTGACTAATAGAAGATGATGCAATACCTCTTTTCTTAACTGATGAATTTAGCTAAATATGTAAGAATAAATGGCATCATCATGGTTTAATTAGAATGATAACCTCATTATGTAAAAGCAGCTTTAAATAGCAGTCTCCAGGACATAGTAAAAAGAGAGGAGATAGAAAAAATCAACACTTTTTCTTATTTAATTTTAAAATTTAAAAACTTTAAATCAAATACATGGAGTATAATTCAAAAATCAAACAAAATAATTTTTATTTGTCTAGGTACTTTTCAAGCTCCTAAGGTAAGTTATTCTTTATTAATTTCTTCCAAATTAGAAGTAATTTGTAAGTTTGTATTTTAACTTTATTTAAGATTTTAATTATTTTCATTTGTCTGTGTGAAATTTATATTAAAGTTGAAAAACAAAATGTATTTTGTTATTGTCTCTCTGTAAATAAAATGTTATGATTCAAATAGTGTATGATTTTTTTATTTGTGTTTTCTTTTACTGTTTCTACAGATTGAATAGAAATTAATTATAAATGGATTGAAATGTAAAATCAGATATATAATAAAAGTTAGTTTATTAAATTGTATGAATTACTAATGTATTAAATGAAAACAATTCTTCATGTGATAAAACAAGCTGTGAAAGTAATTCTTTTTTTATCAACAGAATTAATTGGTGTAAAATTTAAATTTTATATTAAGTACATTAATATTTTATTTGAAAGTTCATAAGTAATTTGAGAAGTAAGCAATTTTATGTTAACTTATAAAATACATGTATTACCTGTCACTACAATAAAAAAATCATCAAAAGCTTTAAAAAGTATTAATTTAATTTTAAGCTTTAAAAAATACTTTCAGGGAAAAAACAAAACGATTTTTAATAAAATAAAAACGAAAATCTCAATTAAAACAAGATAAACTAACAATAATACCCCAATGTAATCTAATAAATTTACATTGTAATTTAAATGTTATTAAATGAAGTTTGAATGTTATTAAATGGTCAATAAGCTATAGAGGACCTTAAAATTTTCTACCATGCCGTTTCTTTTATTCACACCGGGAAAAAATAAATAATTTTGAATTTTATGCAAGGTAAATGTCTTGCTATTAATAATAAGTTATTTTTAAGTGAATTTAAAATATACCTAACATCAAGGAATAAAGCGGGATTCTGCTCATGGCAGCCAATCATCCTACTCTTGTGACGTCACAAATAAGTTGTGAGGCCTTGTTTTACGAAGGTGGTGCCTTAATACTTCTTTACACAATGAGAATAAAAACTAAATGAGGATAATGTTTTCAGAAAGGATAACAGATGGTAAAGAAATTAAACTTTCATAAACCCCCATATTATGAAAATTCTACAAGGAAAATATAGAAAAAAAAAAAAAAAAAAACGATAACAAGCGAAGGAAGAAATATTTTTTCAACTTTGATGCAGCACTGTATTATGAAAATGAAAGTTATAAAAGACAAATGTGGATAAAAAGAAATTACAAGAGCAACTGTTAAATAAATAAATAAGATTTGAAACTTCCGTACATCTCTATTACATAAAAATCTCCCGAGAGAAATAAAGGTTAAAATTTTGCATATTTTTTTTAAACCCATGCATTCTTACATCAGAATAATAATTCTTTTTGAGGGGGGAGGGGTAATCAGGCAAGAGAATTATTTAAACGTATACGAATCATACAATGATAAAGTAATGTAATCATCATCAATAATAATAATTTGGGATTCTGATGATTCTCCATGTTCGATTAGTTTAGTTTAGTTATATTAACGTCCCGTTTAAAGCAACACTAGGGATATATATTTTGGGACGAATCTCGTAATTCTGAATCGCGGTCAGATGACGAGGACGACACCTGAGCTGACACCTTCTCTCCTCACCACACCACACCAGCGGGAGGACGTTTGGGCATGACGGATTTAAGTGAAACAGACCCCCTTACACAACGTTTCTTCGGTGGAATCGGGTAACGAACCTGAAACCCTCCTGTTCCGAAACCAAGATCTTTTCACCAGGCCACTGCGGCCCTCTCCATCTTCGAAGTCTTCCTGAATCCGAAATATATTTTTGGATTCATGTCTGTCTGTCTATAAGCACAATAATTAAAAAACGCTTTGAGATAGACAGATAAACTTTATGTGTTCTCTACTCCTTATTTCTAAATTCCTATCAAAATTTGAATGGAGTTTTCTTTAGAAATTTGTTTCGTTGTACGCATATACATTAGCACGTTATCTGTAGAAGGAAGACAGCTATATGGATAAAATTTGGAACAAAGATTTAATGTCAAATGTGTAGATATGTATCATGTTTGGAACCAAATCTAGCAACGGGTTTGCTGCCTGTCGATTTGCACTTTCAGAAACACGCCAATGCGATAGTTCAAAGACACAATGATTTAAATATATCAAATAATTTGGTATAAGATTTTATGACTACAAGTATTGCTTTGTGTCAAATCTGTGTTCTAGTTGTCGAGAAAAATGCGATTTTCGGATACTATTAACGACATTCCAGAAATTAATCGCCAAAAAACTCGCCAAGGATGGCACGATAGATACAGTAAAGATGCTAAATTCACGTAAAAGGTTAATATTTTGTAACTATTTTATGGCAGTGCCATGAAAGGCATTCTTTCTCATGACAAGTTTATTAGAGAGAACGTTTTGGGAAAGCCGCAGGTTTCATAAGTGTTTTTTTTCACCTAAGTTTTTGGTATTCAATATTCATAGGTACAGTGTTCATAGGTTCAGTCAATCTACTGCTTCTCTGTTTTAGGTGATATTGTTTAGATTATACCGTCTCTAAATGTGTATTCTTACAAGCATGTAAACGCAATGACTTAAATATATGAATTAAAAAATGAGATTTTGTGACTACAATTATAATTCCGTGTAGAATTTTAATTTTAATAAGCAAGAAAAAAAAATTCCATCCAAAATGCATATTCAGTTTCCTGATATTTGTGTATGAACCCCATTCCAGCGATTAATCTCCAAAGATTGTACTCTCATAGGCTGTTTCATAACTAGTGTTTGCCAATGGTATCCAGTTAATAATACATAAATACATTTATTATAGAATCCAGTTAATAATACATAAATACATTTATTATAGAATACAGTTAGGGGGACACGTTTCTTTCTGGTTGTTGAGTGTGCTCAGCACCAACCCTAATTATGTGATCTTCCATTTTCAACAGAATAATGAAGGTAATCTTGGAAGTCAAAATAACGTTTCGGTCAATTTATAGATAACATTAGGGGATTAAAAATTTCAGTTTAACATTAAGGGGTTCAAAGAACATAGAATGTTCAAAAACTTAATGATTTAAAAAAAAAGAAATTTGGTTTGAGTTTTTGTGACTGAAATTATAATTATCTATAGATTTTTAGTTTTTAATCGGTCGGAAAAAAATGCGTCCAAAATGCATATTCGGTGTTTAGATATTTGTGTATAAACCCCATTCTAGTAATTAATCGACAAAGATTGTATCCCAAAAGACTTTTATAACTATAGTTTGCCGATGGTACATGGTTAATAATACACAGGTACACTTATTATAGAGTATGCAAGAAAGTTCCGGAGAGACCAATCCCGCTGGTTGTTGAAGGTGCTCAGCACCAACCCATATTATGTAAGCTTCCATTTTCAACAGAATAATGAAGGTAATCTTGGAAGGCAAAATAACGTTTCGGTAAATTTATAGATAACATTAGGGGGTAAAAAATTTCTACACTTTTTACTACCCATCCTAATCTGAAGAATCGCTGGAAGTTAAAAAAAAATGTATCAACAAGGCCAAAAACGCGACTGGCATTTATAGGGCATAAAAGTAAATAAAAGGCAAGCTCTTGAAATCAGGGATAATTTATTTTATTTCTTTATACGAATGTAGTGTTGACTGAAAGCAAACGATGTTTCAGGATTAGTGCACTTTTATGGCTTTGTTATAGAGCATAAGAAATTATTAATGAGAAATGGATAATGGAGATAGGTTAAACATTTACTTTTTATGCACTGTAATCTTGCGTTGTCTTTAAGTGCTGTGCTTTCGCAATACGGATGTTTTTGAACAACGCCATGTGAAAGAATAAGAAATTTTTCAAGACTTAATTGTGAACCCCTAAAACGAATGTAAAAATGAATTACAGAATGCCGTGTTTGAAAAAGTAATAAGAAAGAAATGGAAATTGTTTTTATATAATATAATGGGTAATAGATGTGAAGTCGGATATCAGTTCAATCAAATTTACATCGTTATGCATTATATTAAAGTCATTAGATTTTCAAACATTAACCCACCTATAGGAGCCTTAGAAATGAAAATCTTGGAAAAAAAGTAAAATAATTTCGACTTGCTCGACTGGGTTCGAGTCCAGGTTCAGGCATAGCTGTTCTTTACCCCGCCTTCTGTCTGTGAGGTGTGTGAAAGAGCCCCCTCTAAAAAGGGGTTGTGCAAGCAAGTGTGTGAGTGTCATCTTCATATGAGCTAGAAGTCTGACTTCTGCCCTCGGGTGCTCAGAAGTCTTTACCCTCAGAAACTACAGCATAAACTCAGCGGGCTTGTCTATAACAAGCGCCATAAGTAACAACAACATTAAATCAACATTAAATTATCAGTTGTTTTACTCAAAAAGTGCTGTGAGTTAAATAAATTGGTCAATATCAGTCACCTAGCAATTTCAGTCCTCAGAAGCTACTGCATCCCTCACTGCCCGATCTCTTAGACTTGGTTGGAATTAAAGTTCATTCCAAGGGGGATAAGCAACAAACAACTAATAATGGCACTAGCCTATATATAATGGATATTTTATAACATTATATAAAAATACGGTAATGGACTGCTGTTATATCCTATACAACCGTGGTAACATTTTATAAAGAGTAAAAATAAGAAAGAAGATTCTTCAAAAGTTAATATTTTTATAATTTCAGGTGAATGCTAATTTTTTTTTTAATTTTTAGACGACTTTACTTACTTGCATACAAACAAAAAGCACATTGAAACAATCATTCAACTTTGCGACGATTTAAGAGGGTTTGCTTTGATCAAGAATAGGAGTAAAAAATAGTGTATATTTCGATAAATAGTATGAAATATTTATACTTATCTACAGTAAAACATTTACATATATGAATATTTTCTTAGATTTTAGTCTCAACAAATGAAAATATACCAAATTAATTATTCTAAAATTGTCCATTCTAAAATTCTAAAATTGTCCCAAACTATTTGCGAATAAAATATATATAATTTAGATAAGCAAGTTATTGGTCATTTGAATCCATACAGTGAATTAATAATAAAAAAATATATCTATGCAGCTGTTGAACTAAATACCAGCTGCCTAAATTTTTGCTTTTAAGTTGAGTAAAACTGTAAGTTATAAACCTTTCTAACTTATGACCTTCTGTTTTGCCATTTATCGAAACTTTAGTAATAACAACTTTCAAGTTGGAAAGAAATCCATCAAATGTGTGGTATTGACAAAGGAAATATCTAAGCACAACTAAAATGCATATGATATTTACCTTGGATTTGTGAGACAGCTCGAATAGTAATAAATGTTTTGATAATAGTAATTAGTAATTAGTAATTTGATTTTGATAATAGAACTCTTTTCTTTTTTTGAACAGTACATTGGTGAAGGCCAAATATGTTTTGTTAGAAAAATCCCCTTTTCATCCAAAAATTGTTATATAATTTTATTTGTAAGGTTACATGGTAAATTTCGTTTTTTTAGGTATCTGCATGTTTCGTCTTCCTGTCCGTATTTGAGCGGAGATAATTTCAAAAATACCTTTTTCAGGTAGTGATAAATTGAAAAAAAAAAAAAAAATCGTCAAAATCCCAAGTAGAATTTTTTAACGATTACAATTTTCATTTTTATATATATATATATATATATAGGATAAGATCAAATTAATGAACTTTCCTCCTAGTTCTCATACACATACCGCAACCTTTTAACCCTGAATAAATTCACTTCCTTAACCGATCGATCGCCGGATTTAGTTAACTTCCTAATTAGATGATACATCCTTTTCGTGACATTTATTATTTCGATCCAAAGGATCTCTATGATACTTAAATATATCCAAGTGAGTTACTCATTACTTTAACTACATATTTAAGTACCAAAAAGTCAGGCAGGTCATTGGATATAAATGAATTAGGAAAACAGGTATCCTCCAATTCAGGCAAGAGTTAAATGTTATCCAATCTAAAAGATTCTAAGAATGCAAGATCTCCCTGTTTGAGGAGTGAGTCATTTTCTGGCAAAAACCAAAGCAAAAACCCATCTATCTCCGAATGTCACACTCTTCAGAAGGTGAGTGTGGACCTTCTTTTGAGATTTTCGAGATAAAGTCAGACCAGCGCTGTCAGCCAGTACAAATATTTGTCGAGGATAATCTATTGCTTAAGTGGCAATTTGCCAACTGATTATTGATTTATTGGGTCCAAATGAGTTGTATCCACCCCGAATTAATGAGCGGAAGCGTGACAGAACCGGTTGATCGAATTTTTTTCTGGTTCATTTGGCTCATTATCACCGGTATTAGGGGGGGATGAAAAGAAGGATCAACATTGCTCATGTTGTTTCAATCCCCCAACTTCCACGAATGAATATATTAGTAGTAATTTGTAGTTTAATGAGGGTGAAAAATTAAAAGAATATATTTTCTCCAAAGGCGTAATTCATCCTCAGAGCAAATACCAGGATGGAGGGAGGGGGGGATGAGGGGAGGCTGATCGACATCGGCAGACGATTTCTTGGAAGTGAGAGAGGTGATGTAATCTCAGTCCCATCAATATGAAAATGACAAAGTGAATCATTTCCGACACAGGTTGTGATTCAGAACAGGATTTAGGGAAAGGTCGCGGCCTAGCCTTCGGAGGACACTAATCTGTGAATGGAACTTGTTGTTTTCTTTTTTTTTAATGTCTTTTTTTTTCTGCCTTTTACTTTCACCGGCGTGACACGTGTTGTACATGATAATGATACAAATGAACTAGATCGTGGATCTTAGAATTCGAACTTTCCCACAGGTGGCTGTACATTATTAATGAACGGAAGATTCTAAGACTTTAAGGGTGCGAATTAAAACGTAATCTTTTATGCTATTTTAGAAGATTAGTGGTGCTGATTAATTATTATTCAGTGGAATTTACATAAAGTAGAAAAATATTTGGCCTACCCGTATGAGGAATAATTGCGTTGCATCAAATACCAAGACGTAAAGTCATCAAAGAAACTGGCAAGTGATTATGTGATGACACATATAAAATACTTTATCAAGTAGATTTATATCAAGGTAAAAGTGGAGATAAATTTTATGATACATTAGATATCTTTCATATTAGTCTGTTATTATATTATTGATAATGAATTATTATTTTAATCAATAATATATCATTTGTCTTTTTAAAATTATGTCGATTCGAAGTCAAAATATGGAAGCAGTACGTACTTTTTGCTTTAATATGACATTTATTAAAGTTATTTTTCGGTTAGCCGGGCGCAATCAAAAAGTTGCTAATAATTTAGGCCTGACCCCCAAAAAAATTTGCCAAAAAGTTTTAGTGTAACGTTTTACAGAAGTTGGTGTAGCTCTTGGCGACGTTTTTTATCGCAAGTTTTAAATTATTTGGCGACTTTCCGTCCAGCTAACCGAAAAGTACCTTATAAAATTTAAGATAATATTTTTCTAACATCTGAGAGGAGGATGAATTAAGACACATTGGCGCATATTCAAATAGGTATTTGCTTAGGATATTAAGCCACTAGAGAACAGCAAGTATGCTTTAATGTGAGATTTATTAAAGGTACATTTTTTTTGGTTAGTCGGGCGCCAGTGAAAAGTTGCCAAATAATTTAGAACTGCGCCAAAAAAAAAAAAATCGCCAAAAAAGTTTTATTATAAGGAAGTTGGCGCATTTCTTGCGATTTTTTTTATTTTTATTTTTATCGTAGATTCTGAATTATTTGGCAACTTTTCGCTTGCACCCGACAAACCAAAAAGTGCCTTATTAAATCTAAGATAATTTTTAGAAACATTCGAAAGAAGGACAAAGTATTAATCTTTTTAAAACAGAGGTCCCCTAATGTGCACTGCCTAAGACCTGAAAATAATTAAATTCGCCATTGGTAAGATGTTTGAGATTCCAACAATTAAACTTGGGAAAATTTTAAAAGATATTAGATTTTTTTATATATATTAAATATTAATGATTCATTTAAAATTATTTCAATTTTGAACTAAGCAGAGTGTGAAACCAAATTTAACTGGTTAATTGCTGCAACACAAACAGATAAATGGGACAAGAGATAGTGTGCCACGGAAAATAACTGATTCATTTTAGATGTAAAATCTTTAAAATATTCATATAATTTAATGTTTATAAATTAAATAACAATCAAATGGAATTTCAAAAGCTACTAAAACCCCTGCACAACAAATTATAAATAATTTATATAAATTGTCTCACAGTAGCTTTTCACCAAATGTTTAAACATTCAGTTAAAAGAAATTCTTAAAATTTTATAGCTTAAGTATTTTAATAGCTTACAATTACTAACCTTGTATTAGTTTTTTTTTCTTTTAGTATGATTTTGAATATTCTAGATTTATTTTAGGATTTGATTTGAAATACAATGTATGTATTGTGTACATGAGAATATTGGTGATTTTTTTAGCTTCTAACTAAATGTACTAGAAATGCCAAATGTCTGAATTTCTTGACGTCTGAACAGAATTTGGGATTTGGGCATCCGATACTAGTTAAAGAAGCTACTATTAATTTCGACATTTAATTTTCAATTTCGACTTGCGTTACAGATTTCGCTAAACTTTTATATTATACATAACCATGGTTCATATTTATAATAACCGGT
The DNA here is from genome assembly GCA_026543865.1 of Argiope aurantia. Taxonomy (NCBI): domain Eukaryota; kingdom Metazoa; phylum Arthropoda; class Arachnida; order Araneae; family Araneidae; genus Argiope; species Argiope aurantia. The sequence goes on along the minus strand of JAPMOR010118866.1, from coordinate 11,997 downwards.
AATTGTTAGTAACAGTCGATTCATGTGATAAAACAATTAATTAATTTTATCAATTATTATCAATAACAATCAATTAATTACATTAATCATAAAGTATGTCTATCATTAGAATTTTAGACCTCTATTAAATATTGGATTAAACCCTTCAATAGGTTGAAAGTTTGTCGTTCTGCATGGTGAAACTTAATGAGTACGATAACTCAAAAATACAGTTGTTGTTTCATATGGCACTTTCCACGGACAAGCCCGCTGTTCGAAGACAGCCGATTTAAGCCTAAGGGGGAGCGCCTGTTGTTTTTAGAGTAGCGCCACCTAGGGCCAAGAGTTCGACTTTGCTACTCACAGATCACTCATTCGCTTGTACAATCCCTTTTTACAGGAGGGCACATTCACACATCTCACAGATAGAACAGGAAGAGCAACCATGCCCAAACCGGGACTCGAACCCGGGAAGCCCAGATCACGGGGAAAATACGGTACCTCTATGCTAGGACGCCGGCAAAAAAATACAGTGACTGAGGTAAATGAAATTTAGCATTTGCTCTTTTTACTGACGCTATAGATCTGTGTTTTGGATCTAAATGGAGGAAAGGCAGACGCCAAAAACACATACTATTTTCATTATGAAACACAAAATACACCATAGTATGTTAGGAGTCTAGAAACTTGAAAGAAGAAAATTCTTTTTGGTTCTTTCTACGAGAGGCGAAAAGGATCCTAAAATCAAATCGGAGTAGTAGATTTGGCGTGAATCATGTGCATACCGATTTTTCCAGTTACATAATTCATAAGTTTCATGATAAGTAAACCACCAGGAGTGGTGCCATAAAAATTTCCCGCATACTCTGTAGCAAATATGTTATCCCAGTGAGCGTCTTGTATGGCATTGGCGTACAATAGTTACAAAATATTAATCTTTTGGGTAAATTTAGCATTTTTATTGAATTTTTGGTGACTGATCTCTGGTATGCGGTAAACAGTATCTGAAAATCGAATTTATGTTACAGACACGTTTTTCTCAAACGATTGAAACAAATATTTGACACAAAACTGCACTTATGATCACAAAATCTCATACCAAATTTGATATATTAAGGTTGCTATGTTTCTGAATTATCACTTTTACCCTTTGTGGAATTTTATAGGTGTCTACAATACAGATATTAAATTTATGTACCAAATTTTATCCATCTGGATCATTTCGTATTGTCGTTATCATATTAAATTATATTTGAACAGCTGGACATACAGACGTCCTCTGAATGGACTTTGCTCGAAATTTGATAGAAATCTACAAATTTGGTTTGAAGTCGGTTTACTAAATGCACACTAAATTTCATCCGTTTCGCTCGAAACATTTTAAAGTTATCTTTGTCACAGAAAGACGGACAGACGAACGTTTTTCCAAAAATGTGCATTTCTAACCCAGGAGGTCTAAATCGTGGGGATTCGCCAAAATCTCGAAACTGAATTTTTTTATTGCACTTTTTCTATATTTCGTGTACGAGATATTGAAAACTATTTTTAAACCAAATATTCAATATCAATATCTCTATACCAAATATTCCAAATTATGCCCGTATCTTGTGACACATACTTTAATTTATTATTTTTACCGTTCGCTGAATTTTATATGAAAAATTTCTAAAATAATAGAAACTGGGAGGTTCTATTCATTTATTGTTAAGAAATCCTAAATGAATCGAAACAATACAGCAATTTTCAAATTCCAGAGCAACAGCTGAAATGAAATTCTGTACCCAATTGGATATATATGAGAAAATAGTAATATTTCCTTAAGTAATTGAATTCATTTCCTATATAAAATAAAAGTTTAAACTAGTTTAGAAATTCTATACAGTAAACATATCATTATTTTCCGCTCTTATTTCAAAAATACAAAAAAAAAAAAGCGATTGTTATTATCTAACATTGTTTGAATTTCATATGCAAAATCTGAGTAAAATAATAATATGACAAAGCTTATAATGTTGATAACAACGTGAGAAAGTAACAACTTGCACGGTATTTGTAGCAAGACAAAACAAATGCTTAACATAACTACTCGTTATTATTTTCAAATAAATGTTAAAGATCAACAAAACAACTGAGAAAGCTTTTAATTGGTATATGTTTCAAGAAATAGAAACATGGAAAAAATATTTATTTATTTTTCATAATTCTAGTATTCGAAAACGATAGTCATTTCTTAAATGATGGAATTTGAATATCCATTCTTCACTTAAAATGTAATTACATAATTCAATGATAGCTTATATATACAAACTTTTTCCTGAATTTTTTTTCCTGAAGTATTTACTGTAAAATATATACTTTTAAAACTGGTAATACAAATGATTGAATGGTTTCAAAATATACATATATATTTTTTAATATGCAATATATTAAAAATATATAATATATCTATACATAGTATAAAATGAAGTCTCCTGAAAGCGTCTGTACATTAGAAAGAGAAAAACTCGAGAAATACTTAACTGATATTGCAGATATTTGTACCCTTTTGTAGGGCATTTATTGGTGAAGATTTTAGTACATTGAAGTCATATCAAAATAGAAAAAAGGAGTTTTATAATTGCTATTTAATTATTTTCCTACTACGATTCGCGCATGCGTAAAACAGCAGTATCTGTGCATTGCACTTATCCGTGCACGTGCAAAAACCTCCAATTGCGCATGCGCAAATAGCAAGAGCTGTGGTATTTTCATATCCGATACATTTTTGTTTACATCGGATTTTAAATAGCGATTCAAATCTCATTATCCCCCCCCCCCGAAAAAAAAGGAAATTCAACCTTAGCCGGAGCACATTAAATGCCAAAACGCTTCGTTTGTTCAACGATAATGAAAATGTAAAGGAAAGAAGCGTTAGGTTAGTGAATATCAGAGAAAGAATGCCCCCACTTAGGGAAGGAGCGTCTTCTGTTGAGCGAAGTAACCGTCTCTCTTTAAATCGCACTGCAATTTAATTACAGAGATAGAATGAATTTCATGAGGAGCGAAGTGATCACCCATCTGCTGACGCTAAAAGACATTTAAATTTGAGACAGAGGAGAAGAAATAAAAGTACAAATGTTCTTGATATTTGGTTCAAAAAGGAGTAGGCACTCCACCCTGAATTACGGTCCATGTGTGATTGCAGAAAAGATGCTTCGTTTTCAATAGAAATAATATCTACAGTCTGACCAAATTATTCAGCTTTAAAATGAAAAGACGAATGAAAAGGCATGTGTTGTTTACAAGGGGAAATTAAGTTAGAAGAAATATCCACCCCTCCACTTCCTAAAGCTTCTTACTAATAAACATCATCTTTACTCGATAGCCTGGACTAAATTTCTTATTCAATGGATACATTTGTGGATAGTGAAGAAGCTGCTCATTATCCAATTGAATTTTTAAATTCTCTTTGTCCACCTGGTCTTCCCCCACACAAACTAATTTTAAAAGTTGGTGCTCCTATTGGAAACTTTGATATACAGTCATTTGGCGATTTGCGAGGTTGACAACTTCTCGGGGACGCTTTGTTTGGGATTACATTTCCGCCATTATTTTTTTTGGAACAGCTTTCATATACAATCATTTTCACAAAAAAAAAAAAAAATAGCAAAATGGCCAAACGTGGCGCGTAAGGCAGCAATAGCACCACCCAAAAATTTTTAACTTAAAATAAAACACCTCTTTAATTAAAAAAAATTAAATCAATTTTCATAACTTATAAGTTGAACTTTATTAATAACTAGCCGCCTTTGGTGACCAGCCAGTTCGCACATCTTAATGCTCGTTAAAATTTTAATAATTAAATATTTTATGTAACTCCTATTTTAATAGCTTCTTCATCACAATATATTAAAGCTTCAAATTTTGATAGTCATATAATTCATTCATAATATTATAAAGGGTTTCAGCCATAACGTAATATGTATCTCTCTAATTTTCTGTTAGCTCCCGTAGAATTTATGCTTTAAATTAAAGTGGAAATGGTTAAATTGCAATTAATATAAGAACATTTTTTACTGAAACGAAGCATTTTTTTAAATATGAGTACTGAAAACAGAGTCGTCGCTGAGTATTTAAACCATATGGGCAGTAAAGAATATCTTTCTTAATTTATGTGATACCTCAAGAAGTTTTCTACACACTTTTCACAAATTCATCATGAACAGATCAATTAATTAAGAATGTTTAGTTTTAAATGCATGAAACTCTAAGAAGATAAACAGAATCGTTTGAAATAATCGGCCGAAAATATGTTAAGCCTATCCTCGTTAGCGTGGGGAAAAAACTGAATTCATTTGGTGGTGGGGAAATGAAAAGATTTTTTGGTGGGAAAGTTAGTTTTTAATTAATAATTAAAATTCTAATTAAAAATTCAAAAAATTGTCACCAGTTGCCCATTCCCGACCTCCAAGGTATGTATGTGCCAAATTTTGTAGCAGTAAATCGAACGAATTGGCCTGTAGAGCGCAAACACACACATTAATATAAGTATAGATGAAGGTATATTCTCAAAAGCGACTGACTTTATAAAGAATTTTAAAGTTTGTTTCTGAGCGTTGCTTATATAATTTGAACATTTAAATAATGGCCGAAATTTTAATGAATATTAAAAAGTTGGATTAAATAAAAACATAAATTTAAGCATTTTATTAAAGTTTGTAAGAAATTCATCTTAAGGTCTTATCACACTAGAGGATAAGGAATAGCTGATTTGGGAAGTGATCAGATAATTCACGCCACACTATCTACGAAAAGTTCTTTTGGTTTTTAGAGTGCTATTTGGTTTTAAATGATATCTTTAGAAGTTCTGGAATGTTTAAATTGAGTTAATCCTATTTAACTTTGCTAATATATTCACTGTTACTACCCTTTTTGACTTTTATATGTACAAGAGTGAGTTGTTCAATTGCTTGATTTGCAAATCTGCTAATTTGATAAGACCTCTAGTGATAGTTTGAAGACGAGAAAGAAAATACGTTCATGACATTACATCGCAACTTGTTTAGTGTTAAAAGAAACGCACAATATTCGAAAAAATAATTTTAATACCTAAAAGTGTATTTTAATTGCAGATTTTAAACCTAATTGTTTCTCATCATTTGAAAGCTCGCTGATAAGTATTGGTTTTCGTATCTTTAACCCTCTGATTACTAATACGCCTTAATCGGCCGTGCAAATTCTATACTGGATTGCCTGTTTCTGTTTCAAATGATTGGCGAAGGATTTAAAGCGAAATAGGTAATCCGTTTGAAATAGAAACCAGCCCGCCAATACAGAATTTGTACGGCCGGTTGGGCGAAGTCATTATGAAAGGATTAATATGTTAAAAAATATCAATATTCATTTCTATATGATATAATAAAAATAATAATAACCTAAGTATTCTTAAAAGTCAAATAGTTCTGAAATTATTGAAAACAATTATTATTCAGTTCTAATATTAAAGAAGAATTAATTGGAGGCATCTTTGAAAGTTGCGTGCTTTTCTAAAGGGTGGTTGTTGTTGTTGTTTTTAATTGGCACAACTTTTATGAAATAGATAAGCAATATATTATTGGAGCCCTTTTTAAATCTCTTTCGTAAAGGAATAATTTTGATAAAAGTATTTTCTTCCGTTTGTCTCTGTCATCAGTGTTGAGTAAAGAACGGCTAATTCTGGTTTCTATGGCAATGGCAACCACAGACATAATATCTAGAGTTCTTCTGCAGTTCAGAAACAAGAATGAATGATGCATTTTAAAGATATAGAAAAGAGAGGGGTCAGTACTCACCTGTTCGTGCCTCTTGAGGTAGGAGAGCCTGGGGAAGGCCTTATCGCAGAACTGACACCCATACGGGGTGTTTTCCGTCACTCCCACCGTGTAGGAAAGCTCCGAGTCCGTCGGCGTCGGGCAGTCGCCGGGGCTCAGGGAGTCGGGAGTGTCCGATGACCCTCCGCCGCAGTTCGATCCCCCTGTAAAAACAGATGGAATGGTTCATAAATGAATATATACAATTCAGCACGAAAATTGTAATGAAAAAATGAAACAATTGTAGCACTAAAGTATTTTATGTCTTCTATCATTATAAATTAACAACTCCGCCCCTTCCTAAGACGCGCAGAAAAAAAACTGAATGGCTGGACAGCCACCACAGTAACACTGGATGGAACTGTGTTTGAGTTCTAAGTTCCATCACCAGCCATGGTACAACTCTTCCCGTGGGAAGTACGTCATGTCATCGATAGTAGGTAGCCAATCCCCACCATTTCTGTACCCACCAGAGTGACGAGAACCAAAGACCATACCGGTAGCTTCTCATCTTCATTTCTGATCCCCTGGTGAAATGAGGACACCCCCAAATGATGGAACTTTGACTACTATGTTGAAGTGTTAAGTGAAGTGTTGTTGGAGTGACTACTAAGTGAAGTGTTGGAGTATTAAGTTGATAGAAAAATATCAAATATGTTTCTAGTTTATGATTAAGATATTATCTAGAAATTATCGATTTAAATTCGTAATTTTTCTAGAGACATGTCATAACAGTTAAGAATTATCATTCCTTCTTTAGTTTGCAAGTGCTGAATATTCTTTGTTCTAAAATGAAATTAAACATATCTCATCACGTTGTTGAAATACATGCTGGATTAAGTGTTTAACACTTTGCTTGATTATATATTGTTTCCATTGACTCATTCAAGAATTTGCAAAAGAAATGTTAATAAAAAATGGTGATTAAAGCTATAAAAGCATATTCTCTTAATTAAACAACAAATAATAACCAGTGGGTGTGGTCTCCCCAAAATTTTTTCGCATACTCTCTAATAAACTTGTCATTCAGAGAACGCGTTGCATGACATTGGCGTACAATATTTACAAAATAATAACATTTGGCGTGAAATTGGCATTTTTTCTGAATTTATCATGCCATCCTTGGCAAGTTATTTGGCTATTAATCCCTGACGAGTGGTTAATAATATCTAAAAATCAAATTTGTGCTTTCGCCACGTTTTTCTCGACCAATTGGAAAAAGGATTCGACAAAAAACTGCATCTGTAGTCACAAAATCACATCCAAAATTTGATATATTTAAGTCAATGTGTTTTTGAATTATCGCATTTACACGTTTCTGAAAGTACAGACCGACAGACAATTAACCCCTTGTCATATTTAGCTCAAAATATGACAGAAATCTCTATATTTGGTGTAAAGACCGTATACCAAGTTTCAACCATCTAGCTCAAAGTGCTTTTGAGTTATCTTGGTCATAGTCAGACAGATATTTTCCAAAAATATTTTTTTCGAACTCAGAGTAGTCAAAAGAAGATTCGTCAAAATCTCGAGTTTGAATTTTTGATGATCACAATACTTTCTATACTATACATACGAGAAAGTAAAAAGAAGTACATAAATGAAAGTGAGAGAGGGGAAAAAAGGGAAAAGAAAGTAATTATTGAAATAACAATAAGAAAAAGTGATGTAGAAATAAATACTTAAAATTTTAATTAAGATTTAAGATTAAAATTACTTTTTTTTAAAATTTGGATTAATTAAATGCTTTCAAATAAAAATTAATTGATTCCAAAATGACTTTTAAATTATAGATTAATAAATTTATATTAATTTTAAATTATAGATTCATTAGATGGATTGAAAAATTCAACATGCAGAATAAAGAGCGATTGATGTATAAAAACTGTGGTACTGTCATATAAAAAGTTTTCTTTCATTTGCTAAAGTGTTAAGAATTGCTATCTGGAATTATCCTTCGAGCAGTGGAAACGCTGTTTTCAATTTTTAACCTCAGTAACTACTCTAAGTTGACAAAGCTTGTTAATTTATGTGTTCTGCTTTCAACCTCTTGACCCATCTTTTAAGACAATAATCTGATGCCTTACCGACTAATACACTTAATCCTGCATTTAAGATCCGTGCTTAATGTATTAAATACATTCATCTATTTTAAATGCAAACCACTTTTACCATATAAATCTGATAAAATTTGTTCAAAAAAAAAAAACCAAGGAAATAAATTGTTATACTGCAGTGTATGGTATGTATATCTTTATTTCATCTAACTTTAAAAAAATGTTTATTTCGCATTTTTTTTTTCATAATCTATTGGGCAAATTTCTCAGGTATTTGAGATTTTATTTTCCCATTAAATGTGTCTGTTTCTTGAATCCAAATCGGATTTTGACCAAAAAGATGTCTTTTTAGCATACAAATCGTTTTCAAACGCAATGTTGCTAGTGGTTTTACCAGTTGCTAAATCGTTTTCAATGAGTCAATCTTATGCAACCAGATGTTTTGTTTATAATTGGGAAACGTATGATCAGTTCTGTAAACGATTTTTTTAAGAGAAAATAACTTTTAAGAAAAATAACTAAAGAGAAAAATAACTATTGAAGAATAACTATATCCATATTGAAAAAGTGTAAGAAATACGTTCCAAACCAATTTTGGAAGTGTTTTTCTAAAGCTTCTTAAGTAAAGAAGGAACGAAAAGGTAAAAGTAAATGATTTATCTTTGCACTTTAACTATTCATTATTAAACAGATATCACCACTAATAATAAAGAAGAATCCTTTTGTTCTCTATGAGATAAACTATTTGACCTAGAGTTACAAAATTCATACTTGATACAGATATATTTTTGAGGGAGAAATATGCATTTAAAGATGATTTATTTCAATGTTTCAACTTAATAAACATTAAGTGAGATTTTTACATTTTTACGCGACAACTTTCGAATGTGCTGAATAAGATTTATTTTTAAATCTTTTTAAAATTAAAATATATATATGTATATTTATCTTTTTACTAATATCAGTTGAACTACCGTGCAATTTTTTTTCTGAATTTTGATAATTTTTGAAATAAAATTTTTTTGCGTTGTTGTTTTATTAACTATTTAATCACTTGATTTTCTTCTATTGTTGAAAAATACGGAAGATAAATTTTAATAATTACTTCCTTGAATAGGTAAGTATAGAGTAAGAATTGTAATCGTAAAGAATTTAGAATTCGAGATTTTGACAAATCTCTACGTTGTAGATCTCCTCAGTTCGAAAAATAACTTTTTCAGAAAATATCTTCTATGACAAAGATAAACCAAAAATGCTATGAGCTAGACGGAAGAAATTTGGTATAGAATCCTTACAATAAATTTGTAGATTTCTGTGAAAATTTAAAGAATTTTCGTTCCGAGGAAGAATGTCTGTCCGGTTACTCGAATATAAGTTAACACGATAATTACAAACGAAAAAAGCCAGACTCTTTTAAGATTTTGAAACAAACCCAATAAGAGATGGACTGTCTGTCTGTCTGTATTTTTAGAAATACGTAAAAGCGATAGCTCAAAAACGCAATGACTTATATCAAATTTGGCATGGGATTTTGTGATGACAAATGTAGTTTTGTGTCCAATTTTTGTTTCAATCGATTGAGAAAAACACAAATTCGATTTTTGGATAATATTAACGTATGTCAGGGATTAATCGCCAAAATACTCGCCAAGCATGACGCGATAGATTCAGTAAAAATGCTATATTCACGCCAAAAGTTAATATTTCGTAACTATTATACAGAACAGATACTACACTTATGATACTACATATAAGGCGTTCTCTTGCATGACAAGTTTATTAGAAAATGTGCTAAGAAAGTTTTGGTTCACTTTATAAATCTTTTTATGAAAACATTCATTCGTTGAAATATTTTAAAAGTAATTGTTTGACTTATGTCCTCTAATTAAGTTTGGAAGGTGTGCCGCAAATCCGCCATGGTCTCCAAATCAACCAGTCTCAAAACGGATATATGATACAGTATCAACAAATATGGCTCTTACACCAATAAAGACCAAACAATTACATTTAAAAATTCTATATCATTATATTATTTCTTCACAGAGATTATTTAAGGTAAAAATTTAAAAGCCAAAAAAATGGACCAAAGCTAAAAAGAAAGAAAGGATTATGTAAAAAAAAAAAAAAATGAAAAAGAGAAAAAAAGAAAAAGAAAAAGAGGAAAAAAAGATGAAGAAAAGATTTGATCTTTTATATTTCAAATGCCATTATTTTCATTTTATTTCAACTAAACTCCTTCGTTGGATTTCCTTCTTTAAAACCAAGGTTTGTTCTTTTGGATATTTCTCAAGTTTAACAAATTAAAGACGAAATTCAATTAAAAAATGTTTTGTGTGATTTGGTGCCGGAACATCTTTTACCCAAGTGTAGGAAGAATGAATTCAAAATATTTACTTGAAATCGTTATAGAAAAATCTAAATTTTGACTGTAAATAACAGAACATAGACAAAGAAACTAATGTGTTTGATTTCATTTTGAAATTTTCAAAAAATGTATTTTTATTTCTGGGCTTGTAGTCAAATGTTACCACTTATCGGCCATGTTATTAAGAGAAAAAAGTTTTGGAGGTTTATATACAAATATAAATCTTAAATTTGCTCTTTAAAATAATATTCGCATGCAAAATTTTGTTTTATGTATTTCTTAGAAAAAAAAATTATGATATTATTGATGAAATGTAAATTATTTAACAGAAATTATACTTTTGAAATAAATATCAATCATGTATAATACATTAAATAGAAAAAAAAAGTGATATTACTTCAGTCTATTTTCAGACATTAAAACAGTTATATAAATAAAATTAAAAATAAAAAAACTTCTATTTAATAAATAAGAGAATTTTGCTTATTTTTCTGCATGTAAATGATAATTCTTTCTTTATAACAAAAGTGTATAAACACCAACTTATACTATTTAAAGTATACATTTCAAGCAATCTTAAAATTATTAACATTACAATCTGAACTCAACAGTTGGGAATTGTTTAATATTTACTTTATCTAAAGTGTGCATTTAAAAAAAATAATTTTGGAATAGCATTTATAGAAAGCTGTGTAATTTAAATAAAAGCAATAGAAAAAAAATCGTAAAAAAATTAAGTATAAACTTAAAAAATTTAAATCCTTTAATTCCTTTGGATTAGTAAAAAAAATTCACTTCATAGATGTAATTCATTCATCAGTGAATATTCAGTGACCGAATAATTTAATCATTTCAAATTAAATTTTAAAAATTACTTAAGATTTGTATATAAAAATGAACCAAGCTAAACATTTCTTAAATATTAAATATTTAATTAATTTATTATACAGAAATCATAAAGACTATTCTATTATTTAAAAAATTAAGAGAAATAAATTCAATAATTTATTATACAAAAGCAATATCCACTGCACATTTTGAGCTTTGATTACATGATAGAGAAAAATGAAACACTTCATGACATGGCGAAAATCAAATATTTGAAAATCATTCAGATAAAAAAAACAAAAAAACTTTTGAATTTGTAGTTTTAAAGTCGTGTTCGCAAACATGTATCAACATTTCGCGCCTACTGACACATCTATTATAACTGTAACTAATGAATCTAAATGATTATATTGCACGTCTTCACAAAATAATTCCCGGCATGTTTAAAACATTCGAAAGAAATACTTCCATAATTTGTTCCAACTAATGATGGAGAATATTACTTTCCTCCGTTATTCGATATCAAAATTAAAGTACTAAAGATAAGAGATAATTTAAAAATCAGAGAGGTCAAATCGTCGAAAACTTGGCGCTCAATTGGCGAGCTTGATTAGAATATCACGTGACCGAAGACAATGATAGCATTGCAGGTAGAATTAACAGAACGCTCTGAAGTATGTTTCGATGGATGAGAGGAGGTAATTTAGAGGTTTATTAATTGAAGAAGAATGGTAATAACGTTTTCACTTTGTGCGTCTGTTGTGAGAAATTGCTAAGGATTGTTTCTGCTGTTTGATTATAAATCTCATGGAGTGTTTGTCTCTCTTTTATGTTCAATCATTCGTTAGTTTGATTAATGGCATCAGTGATCTTAATCAATAATGCATCGTTAAATGTTTTTGATTCGAAAATAATGAAGCGTTAAAATTCAGATGAATTG
>JAPMOR010118851.1:0-37982 GCA_026543865.1 Argiope aurantia | reverse complement strand
TCACTTCCACTATCCAAACGAACCCCGGTAAAAGAAATTTCGTAACAATATATTAGGGAAAACTTTGTTATTCAAAAAATTGTTATTTATCAATGTATGTTATGCTAACAAAAGTTATCATTTATATTGATATCGAAAAAAGTTTAAATTATTATTTGACTAGTGACAGAAATCAATATTTCATAAATAATCAAAACATTTATTAAACTGACATACTTGCATTCTTTGTATTTCCTGGCACAAAGGGTGAGACAAAATTGCGTTAGCACTTAATTGGAATAAACAGGTTGAGACGTCATGTAAATAATTTATCGCATTTCATGATTTGTTATCTTTTTGTGGATTGATTGGTAACGTAATTTTGATTCTCCCTGTGTTTCATGAATCTTAAAATTTCTGTAAATGCATTGAGTTTCCTGACATACAAGGTCAATCAAAATTATATAAGCACTTAAATGTAATATCACGTTGAGACCATCAAATAAATTATTTATCATATTTCAAGATTTATTACATTATTATTATGCTAGGTGCAACATAATTTTATGTCTTCCTTGTATTTCATAAATTTAAAATATTGTGTGCGTAGATTGAATTTCTTGACCTACAGAGTGAATCAAAATTATATTAGGACTTAAATGTATTAATACATTAAAAGCACCAAGTTAATGAATTATCACATTTCCTGATTTATTACAGTTTTACTGTTTGAAAATGATTTGGACATGCCTTAAATTTCATAAATCTTTAAAATTTCTTCTAACTTTCTTTATATTTTTCTTGACATATAGAGTGATTCAAAATTGTGTAATGACTTAAAATGAAATATTAAATTGAAAGGTCATGAAAATGATTGTAACAGTTTTATGACTTGTTACATTTTTTAATATTTGGGAAATTACTTAAATTTGATTTATTTTATATTTTATAGATGTTAAAAATGTTATTACATTTTGAAAAAAGTAATATATATACAATAATTACATAAGTGGCATAACAGAACTATTGCATTCACAATATATCTATAATTTATTCACGCAATCATCGTATGACAGAAAATAATAATTCCCACAAAAGCGATGATTTAAGTCCACACCCTAACGAAATAAAAGGAAAAAATACTATTTCACACAGAAAATAATGATGCAAATTTCTGCTCCACTTTATGACAATAATCCCAATTTATTTAACCACTCAAAATTCTTCAAACTCGGTTGAAAAAAAGAAAAACTGGATTTTTAAGCAGGCAGTGGGAATATGCTACAGATAATCGACACAACACAAAAAAATCAGACGGAAATAACTAGACAGATACGATAAACAATTAATCAAACGCTCACAATTCCTATACAGACTGCGTTATGTAGGCGAAGGTCGTTCGGTATGTAGCAGCTGTCTTAAAAACCAACGGCGGAAGTTTATTTATTATTTCAGTTTTCTAGATCAATCTACTTATCACTTTTTCGAATGACATTTCTCGAACTCTTAAATCTCTGAAGAACAAGAAAAATGCATGTAAATACGTAACGTTATGGTACTGCGATTGTTTACGCATTGAGTCTACATCTTTGAAGGTGATATGTCACATTAATTAGTGAATAGAATGTTTTCTTTTTCTGTGAAAGATATGGTGGTGTAACACATTCTTTAAATTTTCTAGAGCTCATAATGTAGCGTTTGGACTAATATAAAACAAATAAAAATGCTTATTTGATACTGGCATGTAAAGTCGATGTATTTTTTCAAGAGGTATTTCAGTTCAGTATCGATTTTAATGAGATACTGCACCTCTCTACAAACAGGATGGCTAAGGTAGGTTCCTGTTTCTTCCTATTTAAAACTTCCTAAGTGAGATCAGTTCAGCTTAGACAAGTTTAGTTAGATTAACGTCCCGTTTTAAATCAACAATAGGATTATTTTGGACGGACCTCGAAATTTTGAACCACGATCAGTTGATGAGGGTGACACCTGAACTAGCACCTTTCTCCAAACTTTCACACCACACCAGCGAGATGACGGACGGCCCCGACAGACCTGCTTACACGACAGTTAATCGGTGAAACAGAATCCAGAACCTGAAACCAACCGGTTCTGAAGCCGAAACCTTAGCATTAGGCCAACGCGGCCCTCTTAGTGTGATCAGAATTTGAGGACAAGTATATGTATTTCAGATTTTTTTTTTATTTGTCCTGTCTTGGAAAACATTTTCGCTTTAGAAGAGCTTTCCAGGCTGTCCCATTTTTAACTTGTTAAAATATGCTTGTAATGTAAAAAAAAATAATGTTTTCAAAGATTTCATTATAAAGAGTGTATTCTTTCTTCGATTCTCAGATATTTTTCGATAATTTGTCGCGTTTTGTAATGAGTTCCCTCATATAAGAAAAAGAATGAAGTATACATCTCAAACCTCTTTCATACAAATGATGGAATCTAAATTTTTATACAGATATGAAATTGTGAAGTCACAACTATATACAAAATTTTATTTATCAAACATCTTGTATTTGAGTTATTGATTTCAGAAATATATATGATAGACCATCTGATTGACAATCAACTAATATTTTAACTAAAATATGATGTATACCTACAAATCTTGCGATAAAAATATACAATAAGTGTCAGCCATTTAGCTCGTTCCATTTGAAATCTACCATATCCAAATACATGCAAATGGATATACAGATAAAACTTCCCTTGACAATATCGGTATTTGACAATTTCTAAAATTGGTTACCGATTTAAACTTTTGCTGTAAAATCCCTTTACCAAATTTTCTTTGTACAATCAGTACGGATCTAGAGTTAGTGTGCTCCCGAACAAATAGACTGACAGGAAAATATAATATCTTTTTTTTTGTACTTAAAGAAACTTAAAGCTTGAATTTCCCTCAAAATCTCTAGGATGGGGCGGGAAGGTTCTTTGGCTATTATATCCATTCCTATTAGTATAATCTGTATACATAAAAGTTAAAAAGGATGCCAGAGCTTTTTTTCTAGTATAATCTGTATACATAAAAGTTAAAAAGGATGCCAGAGCATTTTTTCTTTTACCATACAAAGAATATGTTTACTCGGCGGATAATAACAATTTACTTTCTTATTTCTTTGTATATCATTGATTTCTTTTTTTATATATAAACTCCCGTTATCATTAATATCCATACAAAGTAGCCAGATAATCCAAGTTAGTTTCTCCAGACACGTATATTGACTTTTTATAATAGTTTGACATACATATGCACACAATCAAATATTCATGGTATCAGATATTCCATGTTAACTGCACTAGTCTCAGATATTAACTCTTTATTACGGTTTGACATACATATGCACACAATCAAATATTTATGGTATCAGATATTCCATGTTAACTGCACTTGTCCCAGATATTAACTGTTTATTACGGTTTGACATAAATATGCACACAATCAAATATTCATGGTATCAGATATTCCATGTTAACTGCACTTGTCTCAGATATTAACTCTTTATTACGGTTTGACATACATATGCACACAATCAAATATCTATGGTATCAGATATTCTATGTTAACTACACTTGCCTCAGATATTAATTCTTTATTACGGTTTGACATACATATTCACACAATCAAATATTCATGGTATCAGATATTCCATGTTAGCTCTACCAGACACGTACTCTTTATTACGGTTTGACATACATATGCACGCAATCAAATATTCATGGTATCAGATATACCATGTTAACTGCACTTGTATCAGATATTAACTCTTTATTACGGTTTGACATACATATGTTCACAATCAAATATTCATGGTATCAGATATTCCATGTTAACTGCACTTTTCTCAGATATTAACTCTTTATTACGGTTTGACATGCATATGCACACAATCAAATATTCAGGGTATCAGATATTCCATGTTAGCTCTACCAGACACGTACTCTTTATTACTGTTTGACTTACATATGCACATAATCAAATATTCATGGTATTTCAAAATGAAGATCTGAAAATCTCGTTACGTCAGTTAACAAGTGGTAGGAAATGTTTAGTGAAACGTCTAATATCATACATCTATCCATTGTTGGTTATGAAACCTTTGAAAATTAGGTGATGAATTTAATGTTAAGATCGTACTGACAAGACATTAGGAAAATACATTATTTTTAGAGGATTAAAAGATTTAAACCGAAATTTATTACACTGTGATAAAAAAAACATAAATAGTTCAATCCAACCAAACATATCGCATCTAAAATTAATATCTATGAAATGTAGGTTATGTCTACTAAATTTTACACTTTATTAGCAGTGAATATAAAGAAAATGAATCTATTATTTTCTTAATTCCTTCATCCATGTTGTAATCAGTCTCTTCAAGCTTTTAGATCATTAATAATATGCGAGCTAATGATATACATACTCCTAGAAAAATAATTATAATTCCTTAACATATATGATAAATTGCTCCTTGAGACTTGCTGTTCTCTGTACGCTCCAAATAAATTTATTGGTTCTCAAGATAATTTGAAAACTCTAAAATATTTATTATTTATGTTCATGAGATCAGGCGTTTACAAATCCTGCAAATTGAAAATACTTTTGATTTTAAACCAAATTTGTATTTGTTAATAATATAGTTAACATATCAAATAATATCTTAACGATTATTTAAAAATGACAGGAAAAACAATACACTGAAAGATAAAAATGTATTTTATCATGGTTTACGAATCAAATCAAAGAACTTTATTGCTTTCATGCAAAATATTTCAGTATGCTCGGCTCTTTTTGAGGCTTATAAAAGACAAATGAAACAATTTCTGAAATGTGGTTTTTTTCCCATTTTTTCCCCTAATATAACTTTAGATATTGTATTCATTCATTAAATTTCAATTCATTATTAAATTAGAACTGTTCATTTATATTAATCTTCATAAATTCTTACATAGGCTTAAGTTTAGAGAAATATTCGCATTGCAACAGCTGTCCAACATTACTAATTTTAAAGTCTCATTGTTAAACGCATTATTTCAGGCTACCATCCTCCTCTCTGTTCTTGCTGCCGTCAACGCCAGTGTCCTCCTAGGACATGGTGCTCTGGTCAACACCAGCGTCAGTGCCAGCAACCGCTCTCAAGATGTAAGTAAATGTAATTCTGAATTCTGTGCATCAGAAATTATCCAAGTCACTTCAGACCTATGTTTCCTAAATTATGATATATGTCAACCTGAAAAATTAGCATAGGATTGTATTCCTTAATCTGTAAAAATTCATTCAATTAGGTATTCGGCAATTACGCTTTCGGTTATGACAGCAAGGACGGACTCGGTGCCACCAACTCCCGATCCGAAGTAGGCGATGCCCACGGGAACAAGAAGGGATCCTACTCCCTCGTTGACATTGACGGAAGGACCCGACGAGTAGATTATGTTGCTGACGAACACGGATTCCGAGCTGTTGTTAAGACTAACGAACCCGGAACAGCCGCCAGCGCCCCAGTAGCAGTCCTCGTCGCCAGTCCTTACGCTGGACCCGTCGCCCCAGTCGTTAACCACGTAGCCCCTGCATCTGCCGTTGTTGGACATGCTGCTTCCTACGCTGCTCCCTTAGCTGTTGCCGCCCCAGCTTTCGCTGCCCCAATTGCCTATGATGGTGTTTTCGGACATGGAGCTGCCGTCGCAGCACCTGTAGCCTATGGTGGAGTGATCGGACACAGAGCCGCTATCGCCGCCCCAGTAGCCTATGGAGGAGTTCTTGGACACGGAGCTGCTCTTGGTGTTGGATATGGTCTTGGATATGGCAAGGCCCTCTACCATTAAACGAATGAAATGAAAAATGGGAAGTCGTAATATGTTGTTTATTGTAGTCGTAATATGTTAATGGTAGTCGTAATATGTTAATGGTAGTCGTAATATGTTAATATAGGCATATGGCAATTACGCTTTCGGCTATGACATCAAGGACGGACTCGGTGCCACCAACTCCCGATCCGAAGTAGGCGATGCCCACGGAAACAAGAAGGGATCCTACACCCTCTCTGACATTGACGGAAGGGCCCGACGAGTCGACTACGTTGCTGACGGACACGGATTCCGAGCCGTCGTCAAGACCAATGAGCCTGGAACCGCCGCCAGCACCCCAGCAGCCGCCCTAGTTGCCAGTCCTTACGTTGAACCAGTTGCCCCAGTCTTTAACCCCGTAACCCCTGCAGCAGCTGTTGTTGGACATACTGCCTCCTACGCTGCTCCCTTGACTGTTGCTGCCCCAGCTCTTCCTGCCCCTGTTGCTTTTGGCGGAGTGATCGCACATGGAGCTCGTCTAGGATTTGGTTATGGTCTTGGAAAAGGACTCATCCATTAAGTTTCTGTTATGGTAAATATCATTATCTTAACTATTAAAAATAACATATTAAGAAATTTCATTTTCATTGTGTTTAAATATTAGATTTTTTAAATTATTATTAATAATATAAATAAACCCATTATGCATAAATGTGGTACCTTTTGTTTGAATATCATGTAGTTTTTAATTTATTTTTTCTTTCTCCTTTCAGAATATTACTCATTAGTTTAATGTACCTTTGTGAAATCTTTTGTTCAGAAAACGGTGTACCAATTTGTGATTTTCATCTGTATTTCTGTCTTCCTTTTATGAATATTGTCTCGAGAACTTTCAACTCATCTGTACTTCCAAAGGACTATATTTGTGATATGATGAAATATTTTATAGAAAACATGTTTTTGCAGTTTTCTAAATTTCATGGGCAGCTTTCATTAAATTTTAGCTAAAGAGTTTCACATTGCTCACTTTTAAATGTTATTTATTTCGTCATGCTTTTTATTTTGTTAGCATAAAATTATATCCGTATATACAGTATTTAAGTCTACAAATTCTTTGCAATACTTATTTTTACATTATCATTTTAGGGAATTTATTTGATACTGAAAGGGATACAGAACATTATTTCATTGTTGCTTTTAAAAAATAGTTTTGATACAGTATTTTTCTAACTAATTATAAAATTTTATCCAATTTTAATGAAATATTTACTCCTAAAAGCAAATATTAGAAACTCTAATCTGTTTTTGTTATAACATATTTCAATATTTATAATTAAAAGAATTTCAGAAAATGAAATATTTCATTCATTATTTATGTCCAGTTTGATATACATTTCATCAAATATATATCACATATCAAATATATAGATAAAATATTTCACCTTCATATTTTACGAATTTTAGTCGTAAATTTGATTTTGAATAAAGTCTATGAGTTAATAATTTCCTAACATATTCTTGTACCACCATGTTAATGTCTTACCGATTAGCATACAACTGTATAAACTGATAAAAAAAAAAACACTTTTTAAATAAGATTTAAGACTTATTAATTTTCAAAACAATTCCTTTTTTAGGTTCTTATCAAACCAGTGCTTTAAAGTATAAATTTAGCCTGATATATTTAAAGGAAATGCAAATGCATAACTTTATTTAGATATTCAGAAAAAGGTTTTTTTTTCTTATATGATAAGAAAACGTTACTAATAATTTGTGTTATTTCCAGGATATGAAAATTGAAAATTTCACTATTCAAAATTCTTAAATTCTTTTTTTCCTTTAAAAAAAGGGGGGGATGTTTTTACATAATTGTGATAATTTTGAAAGAAAGATTCAAGATGAAGCTGTTTAATTTATCACATGAACCGGCATCAGAAAGCTCTGATCTTGATTTCTATAATCTCCGATCCGTTATCCTTAATTTCCGCAAGCAATGAATTTAATGGTGTAATGACAGCATTGTCCGAACTAACAGCTCGGCAATTAAATTGTAATAAGCTAATCTACAGTGCAGGAAACATAGAAATTGTTGCTCCACTGTCTATTTATCCATTATATTAGTGAGGTTGAATATTCAAATTTTTATTCAAAATAAACATTCTTGTAGGTGGGAAAAGGATGTGTTTTTCCTCTTTTTTGAACCACTGAAAAATAAGATGAATGATCACTTTAGAACTTTTGAGGGATTATATCCTTTTGTTTCCTGTAATTAGTGATAATTACTGATAACTTCATTGAGGATCCTAATAAGACAATCAATAAGGTTTGACTGACATTAGTTCCTAGCCGGGAATGAAAACATAGCAATCGTAATACCTGTAAGAATAAAATATTAAGAATCCCTGTACTTTCTTTATCGCCGTTATGGATCAGGCGACATCTAATATGAAATGTACCAGCAGTGCACGTTCAATATCACGACAAACAGATATCCCGTTCTCGACGGTGCAGAAGATATTGCGTAAGAGCCTGAAATTTTACCTGTATAAGATAACACCCATTCTCTGATAACACTACCTGAATCTTGGCGATTTCTGGTTGTGAGGCTACTCGAAAGGCGTTGAGTATAAAGAACGTATTCCTGACATTCCTGCTTAAAAATCTCAAATAACGTTACATACCAAAACAGATATGCTGCGAGACACAGTCGAAAACCTCGTGTACCGCATACGATTATTGTCACATAAGGCTGGTGGTTACCTTGAGCCAAATTTGTAAGTTGCTATAATAAACTTTTTTCATTGTATTTGGTATGTCGTTATTTACTGTTTCTATTGTCAGTTATGTATTCTTTTTTTTTCTTTACACATTATGCGCTTGCAGCATCAGGATTTTCCCAATCGTCGTTTCTCAGTATTAAGTTTTTTCTTGACAAATCGAAACAGCATATTTTAATGTGTATGGTGACCAAATTTTATTATATTTTGTCCAATACATATATTGTTATATTTTGTCCAATACATAACACGCTACAGGGTTCCGAACACCTCCTGTTATTTCTTGATCACCCTGTATATTGTCAATCGCTGCTCTATGTCTTTCCCTAGACCTGGGCACTTTCAATTGATGATGATGTCTTGTCCACGTTACTACGGAAAGGGGATGTCGTGGCTTCTGAGGGTAAACACTCCTGAGCACCTAGAGGGCATAAGTCTGATTTCTAGCTCATATGAAGATGGCACTCATATATTCGCTCGCACAGCCCCTTTTTATCAGGAGCACTTTCACACATCTCACAGATAGAATATAGGGTAAAGTAAAACTATGCATGCACGAGCCGGGATTCGGACCCGGGATGCCCAGTTTACGGAGAAGATGGGCTACCCCAAGACTAAGACGCCGGCAACATACAAATTAAGAAAATAATTATTCATAACCACCGCAAAATATTAATTTTTAACTTGCAAAGTTAAATGTCTATTACAGCAGAAAAAAAGTTAGAGTTGATTCAGATGTTCAACTCGCAAATTATGACTTCTTGATAGATATATCTTAACTTAAGAAATAAATTACCTGAAATTTGATGTTGCACTTTCCTTCATTTTGATAATAATGCACAGAACTTTTATCAAAATTTCTAATCTATTTCTAGTTTCTCTCTCTATATATATTGGGATCATTTCTGGTTGGAATTTGTTTTTTAATTTATTTTTAGCTCACTTTTTGCCCAACAGGTATACACTTTCAATTCATGATTACAAGCACAGATGGTAACAGAAGAAAATAGTTCTTTTGGAATTTATTAAAAGATTTTAGAACAAGCAGAAAAAAATTTCCTTAGAATATTCTTCAAGGAAAGTTTTTTTTTTAATAAAAACTCAGGAACGGAGAAAGTTGTCAGAAACCCCTAAGGTCTCTGGACTAAAGTTTAAGCACCCTTGTTGCAGACGGTATTATTCCTTTTCTGATGAATTAAGCATTACTCATCATATCCGAGACAGCATTTCGTTTCATGCTTGGACTCTGTTAAATGCGGAAGGGAAAGTTTTATTCTGAACTATTCAATGGGTGGAGTACCTGAATTCGTTCAAGGACTGTAGCTCTTATTTTTCTTCCATACGAGGAATTCTTCCGCGTATTTTCTAAATCCTCAAAATACTAACATGCTGTTTTATGAAGCATGAAACAGCATGTAATCTTTGGAACAGCGGAGCATCTGTTGTAGTTTAGTACAGTAAACGGTAAGTAGAACACTTTTGCTTTCGATCTTCTAAAGTGAATTCATTGATATTATGTTCCAAAACTACAAGGTTAGAGTAAGTAGATAAATAATGTGGTTTTACTTTCTTTAGAGTTACAATGTAAATGTATCTTTATAATGCAGCATGTTAAGGTTAAAATCAGCTTTGATTATTTTTTTTAAGCAAGATACTAAACAAACATGTTATTCCCCTTTTAACCACTAATTACGCCGAGTATATAAAGTACAAAATTGTATATATAGTCGAATAATTGTGCAGAAAAGAGTTGCACATAAAGTATAAAAGTGTACATATAGTCGAATAATTGTACAGAAAGTTTTTGTACATAAAATACATAATTGTAAATACAGTCGAATAATTGTATAGAAAGTCGTTGTACATAGAATACATAATTGAACATATAATCGAATAATTGTACAGAAAGTCGAAAGAGCACATTGTAAAATGCAATAGTTTCTATATTTTTCTAGATTATATTCTATATTTTTCTAAAATTAGTTTTGAATCGAAAGTAATTTGCTGTGCGGGAATGACTAGATAGGGTCTGGAATGACTGGATATGGAATACGGGAATGCGGGTGGATAGAATTGACTCTATTTGTCAAGACAAACAACAGATTTTAAGAAAAAAATTTCAATGTAAAACTCGAAATCTACAAAATGGCAATCGATTGCCACATACATAACTATTTCAAATTTTTATATTACTTAATTATTTAGATATGCAATGTAAAGTAAAGAATGTCAGCAGCACAGGTTTCTTCTTCTTAAGAGTTTGCCAAAAAAATTGGCAAAAAAGAACTTACTCCCTATATTCTTAAAACCGAATAATATTTTCCTTCAGCCTAAGTTATAATTAATTTTTAATTTTTTTATTGTATATGCATTGTAAAACAAGTTTTGAGTCAGATTTTATAGTTCAATGAATAAATATATGAGCCATCTACTCAAACATACCACATAGTAACTATAAATTTCGAACAGAGTAGTTATTAATTTTTTATACAAGAATAAAACGGTATTATACTTATCGAGCAATTAACTATTTCTTATAATGTTTGCTATAAGATAACAATGATTCAGATGTAATCTGAGATAATTTGGCAAAACAACAGCAGTTTTGGTTCGTTACCTTTTACATTCCAGACATTCTAAATATCGTTATAGTTCTTTCTCTATTCAAAAATTGAATCATATTTCATTGCTTTCTGAATTATCATTAATTTCGTATTATTGCGTTATAGACGTTTCGTATTTTACCCTCTAAAGAAATGACTTTAAGAAATTACCTTGATTAGCAGAAAATTTTCTAATTAAAACAATGCTACATTTTAGTTTGTGCTGATGAAATTGTGTTTGTGCTTTGTTTTGCTAAATGAAATTTAAACTGTTATAGACGTTGCAGAAAAGCTCTGGCTCACTTACTTTATATGTTTATTTAAATATAGTTATTGAATCAACTGATGATTAATATAAATTCTTTATTATTTTAGTTACAGTTTAATTTCAAAGCCTTCTGTTTCAAGCCCTTACTTAAAGAAATTTGTTTTGAAATTTTCAAAAATTTCGTATTTGCAAGAAAAAGTTTTCAAAAGAAACCACATCGTAAATTTGAAAACATGCTTTAAACAAGCATAAAGAAAACTCTTTCTTCTATGTTTTTAATTCGTAAGATTTGATCTTAATGAATATATAATTTTCAATCTATGTATCTTATTTTTAATCTAACTGTTACAAACTTGTAGCCATTTATTTTATAATTTCATTTTGAATTAATTTTCGGTTTCACTTAAGAAGAATGTAGGTATCCAAAATTGATTTTTTGAGGGCCATTTTTAACTAAAAATGGTAATAAATATGTTAAAGAAAATTAGCTTTTAGCGAGTTCGTGGTTTATTGTCCTAATTTTGATGAGTAGGCAAGAAAAAGCTGTTGCTTTTTTTAAAACTTACTTTGCTAGATTCGTTTTTTAAGTTAATTAGCGTACTAATAGAATCAATTCATGCTGTTGTATCAGCATTTAGTATCAACTAAATATTATAAATAAAACTTCTCTGATTACCAAAATACTGGAACATTAAATTCATTTAATCTGTAAAATTTCTATCGAACTAGAAAAATTTGCTTATGCGACAAAATAATGTTTACATTTGTAAGAAAAGAATTTTAATGAAACTAATTTACAAAAAGAGTTCGGAAAGAGTTTCCTTAAATTATCGCTTGCGTTTTACCAAGAAATTTTTATTTAAGAGATTTAAATTAAATCATATACTCGACAAATGCAGTATCATACATACAAGTCATATTATCACGTTTGTCATTGAAACATGTAACAAAATGATGAAAATAGTGTGCATGAATCCTTATCAACATCTAATTTTGTGTTCATAATATTTAGGCCTTCTATGGTTTTTAATAGAACTAGTGAATTGACTTCCCAAAACTTTCTTGCGTATTCTCTAAAAACGGACTATCCCCTTTCATACGCAAGAATAAAATTTCAACCTTGGGTAAAGTCTTCAGCTCCACGAGAGCCCAAATATTCATTTTCAGAGCCCTTTTCAGAGTCTTGTCGAGTATATGATGCATGACAGTTGTGTGTTTGTAAAGAAAACCAATACTTGTTTATTATTAATCGTATTCTATTGGCGTAAATTAGAGAGAGTTTATTAGCGTGCGATCGTTGGAGATATTTTTGGCGAGTAATCGCCAAGATGCAGTTAATACACATACTAGAAAACCGATTATATATTTTGGACGTATTTTTACCAGCCAACTGAAACCAAAATTAGGCGCAGAACTACAGTTGTAATCACAAGTTCACATAGAATACTGCCATTTTTTTGTGCTTGCGTTACATGAATGTGAGAGTACAGACTGATAGACAGTCAAACTTCCTGGCGTATTTGATTCCAAATTTGATTCAGATCTAATATTCAAGTGCTAAATTTTGTACTATCTTGCTCTCCTTTTAGTATTATTATATTAACATGTATTTGGGCAGCTGCAAAGGCCAGGCTTCTACCGAAAACATTTAGTTCAAAATTTGAAGTAACCAACAAATTTGACATAAAGGCCCCATACCAAATTTTATCCTTCTGCCTCAACGCGTTTTTGAATTTCGTGATCATACAGAGACATAATTCCAAAATTGTATTTTTGGATTCATAGAATTCTGAAGGGTAGAGATTTGTCAACATCTCGAGACTATTTCGTTGATTGCAATACTGAGAAATTAAAAATACATTGGCTTTCTTATGATTCATCTTTTGGTTACCATAATATAAGCAAAAACAGATAATTGCCATATGTACATTTTTTTAATTTACATTTAATTTCTATATGTTAAATACATACTTAAATAAACGTTTCAAAAATCATGGATTTGAAAATACATGAAAACAAGTTTTATGAATATACGTCTGATCTCATTCTTTCTCGCTTAAAGGAATTTCTTAAAATTAGACTTATTAAAATGCATTGCATGTGTGTGGGGGTGGGGACATTCTCTCATTGTTGAAAGCTAAGTAAGAAGGATTCTGTTTAATATCTTGCAGTTGGCAAAACGAACAAAAAAGAAATTTTCAAAACATTTAAAAGTTAAAAAAGAGATGAATACGCTGTGATGTTATGGGACTAGTTTAGGAAAGTTTAGTTTAGGAAAGTTCATGTATACAATGAAAAGAAAATATGTAAGACAATTAAAACTACATGGTATTAATGCCTGAAAATTTTGAAGAATCATGGAATAGAAAATTATGTGTAAGCGATTTGACTGAAATTAAGCATAGACAATAGTTTCAGTGAACTAACTGGTCGCTATAAGCGGCTAGTATGCAACAGTTCCAAAATCTAAACTGTCACCGGTCACTTAAAACTTATTACAAACCGATTTACGAGAAAGTTTAGGAAATCTGATCACTAATCAAGTAATAGAAACAATACCTAATGGTTAGACGAACATTGTTCCTATGTTTCTACAGGGGTGTTCAGCTGTTGTCTCTTTACTGAAGCCAAACATAGCTCAAACTTTTACTTACTATTGAAATGTTATAATAGTTAATCATAGAGGTCATTACTATCTCCTGAAATAATAATTAAAAATATGCAATGTTGCATATTTTTGTATCATTTTAAAGAAATAAACTTAATGAAAGGCTTCTTAGTTTAAAAAGCATTTTTACTGTAGGGGCCGCAGATATTAAATTACAGGTTTAATGCATCAATATTCACAATTTTTATTATTTTTCATGAATTAAGTTATTTGGCAACTAGACTAATATAATAACATGTTTAATCAACCCAACTGCGGCCTTCTCTTTCCAAAGACACTACGCAGCTGCCTAGTTAGAAATCGAACCCAAAAAATGCCGGTGTAAATGTAGGGCTTTTTTATCAGCTATCATAAATTCAGCACATGTATATGATAAAAAAAGTGTTTACAAAACAATAAATAAAATTTTCCGTTAAAAAGTCTTTAGTCTCTCTTAATTTCTTTATTTGTTCTTGTAAATAATGCAAATTTTAATTTTGCTCTATTGTTTTTCAGATAATCATGTTGTTTGCTGTAACCATTACTGCTGTTGCATCGTTAATATCCTTAATCATTCTAACTAATGCAAGTACATTATTAAATACATTTTCTTACCACTTCAGAAAAGAAAATGATTTGAGCAGTGAAGAGAAAAATGTAAGTTTATATTTGTTTTGCTCTAAGAAAGACACCTTTCTAAAAATATTACTCATTCGTTCTGAACTAACATGGGTTATCAATCTCATGTTTCTCTCTTACCATTATTGGTGGATAAAAAACATGCTGTGAAAGGTGGTCATAATGTGTTTCCCTTATTGCAAAAAAACATTAAGCATAATACTGTAAACGTTTTACTCTGGACTATCAGATTTTAACTTTTTTTAGTCCACAGAATAGTCATATTTTAACTTTTTTAATGCAATTAAATAGAGATTTTACATTCGATTGTTACGAAAATGGAGTCAAAGAAAGAAAATTTTCAATGTGTTCTTTGGTTCAATGAATTCAAATCGAACATTATTCTTCAATGTCTGTTTTAAGGTTACATAAAGAACCTAGTGTTTGTAATGTCAAAATACAGGGGAGCCGTAAAATATATTTCCTAGTTTGGCGACTTCTACACTTAAAACGAATGCACGAAATGAAACCACATTTCATATACAGACTATGAAAGGTGGAATCCGCAGAAAAAAAATTAGAGATAAAAGTTGCTGATAGGATAAATATTGACGCTGCTGTCACGTACGAAACAGAAAATTTACATATCGAGATAAATTAAACAAAATTCTTAGTATGTGCGTGATAGCAGCGCCACGCATTCCTTGTAAAAAGGGAAGAACAAATGACTTGTTAGCAGTTCGTTCTTGACTGTTGTTCGTAATTTACTGCTGATATGTGCGCTACTTTACCTCAGTATGCTTTATTGCTAAAACTGTTCTACATTAGACAGTGTAATGCCGTGGCTATTCTTAAGCAAACTTGCATATCTTGAAATAGAACATAAGGTAGGCTGTTATGAACATCGAAACTGACAGTTTACAAGCAGCAGTGGAGAACGTTATACACCGTATGCAGTGTGTTGTACACAGGGAAATTCACGAAATAGAAAATGTTGCACGGAGTTCACGGATGAATAAAAGATTATTTTATGTGAGTTTTATGAATTCTTTCATAACTGTTCTCTCACACCGTCAGTATTTCTCTTATCGGCAACTGTTGGTACTTTTTTTGTGCCCGAGCATAATTTATCTTCTTTCACAGTCTGCATATGAAATGTGGCTTCATTTCTTTCATTCGTTTTAGCTGCAGGTGCCGCCAAACAGAGAAAGTTATTTTATGGCCACCCTGTTGATAGATGAAGAATTTGTGTTCTCAAAGTTAAGATTGCAGATGTTGTCTAATAAAACAACCAAAATATTTGATAACGCTTAAAGAGAACTGAAATACAGCTTTAGCATTCTTCGAGTACCGAAGATGCTCATATTGAAATTTCTAACGTAAATGGGTTTACTAAAAACTTCATAAATTACAATATATCCAAATAAACTTCTTTTTAATTTTCACAATATTTTTTATAAGAGAAAGACTTTGTGCCCCCCCCGGTGTTATTGGAAATAGCAGTTTTTCAAGAAAACAGAAATCAAGTTTTCTTTTCAATAAAAGAAAATAATAATTTTCTATCAGTTTGCTGCATAAGAAACTTGGTTCTTTCTTTTTAATAAATCTATGATAAGACCATTTAATACTAGATTTTTATCTATTAGATTATTTATTTATTAATCTCATATAAATTAAGAAAGAAAGTATATTTTTGTTTGTAATATTTTTGGTTTATTTCTATCAGATAATTTAGGATATTTTTGTTTATTTGTAACAGAGGATTTACGTTGATTCCAGACCCTCTAATTGTTAATTGCTTAATTATTTTTAATTATAATAGTATTATTTACATTTTTAATAGTTATTTATGTTCCAATCAATGCAAGAAGAAGATCTTCTAAAGTTTCACGATCTTCTAAAAGATAATGATTATTAAATTAATCATCTTGGAATAATAAATTATAATATAGTTTAAACATATTGAAGAAACCATTGTGTACTGTATTTAACTTACCTTTTATAATACAAGTATTTTATGCAACTTTCGTGTTATAATAATTTCTGAAATGCCCTATACTGATTAGTGTAACATAATCAAACTCATATAGCTAGCTCACTGCGTGTAAATATATATGTTATTTAAAAAACTGTCTTAAGTTTAATTTCGTACTTATTTATTTTAATATTTTAAAAAGATAAGTACAAAAAATAATTAAATACTTATTTATCTTATTTATTTTTTTACAATCAAGTTGCATTCAAATACAAAATTCATTTGGAAATTATGTTTTGGCATTGAGCTCGTCAGGCGTATTCGCCCATTTAAAAGAATACTTTTTTATTTAATTAATTAAAAATGAATGAGACAAATTACTTCCGTGAAGCGTTGAAAGAAATCCAGTCATTCAAAGATTCTATTTCAAACATTCGTATCGTAATATAAACAACAAAGCTAAGGCAGATCAAAATAACTTCATGAATCGAACGGTTATTAAATTAATCATTATCCTATTCAATTATGGTTGCTCGAAATTCGACTTTATCCGAGTTCGCGAAATATCATTAATTAAGGCTGTCGCTATTGCCGAATTCTGTTTTCATCATTATGTTTTATAACTTACTCAATCAACAATTGTGCAGATTGTAGAGCTGAAAATAAAAGGAATTCTGATAAATTTGAGTGAATATATGATGAACTATAAAATATGTTTATTTTTAAAAGCTTCTCCATTACTGAATACCATCAATTTGAGAAATAAAATCTTCAAAAACCTCCTTTGAATTATTTTACTTCGCAGTTGGTATGCAGTAATTAGAAAGAACATTCTTCTATTTCTTTATTAAACGCCTTCTTCATCTTCATTCATTTCCTATTATTTTGGTTAAATCAACCCAAAAGTGATGTGAACAAAAGCGCGAGGGATTTCTGCATCTGGGCAGGGATAGCATCTTTTAATTTATTTTAGAATGCGTTTTAATAAAAGTGCGAACTTCTTTATGATAGTATATCGAAAACTGTTTGGCTGTTTCTTATTTGCTTTGTATATTTGCGTTGCCCTAATCGCATGTATTTTCACTGATAATCATAAAGATATATTATTAAATTTCATTTATTTATTTTATTTTATTTGGCGATAATTCCCTAGCGATTTGGCGATAATTACATGCGGTTAATAGTATTAGAAAATCAAATTTGTGATTTAAATGCGTTTTTTCCAACCGATTGAAACAATAATTTTACATGGAACTACAATTGTAGTCTCAAAATTCCATACCATGTTTGATATATTTAAATCATTGCTTCTTTGATTTATTTTATTTACATATTTCTTAAAATACAGACCCACAGACGACTAATCCGGTGTTGGATTTGGCTCAAAACTTGATAAGTGTCTATAATACAGGTGTTTAAACTGTGTACCGAATTTTATCTAGTTAGCTCTCTTTGTTTTGTAGTTGTTGTGTTAACTTACATTCGAACAGCCGGACAGACAGACTGCCTCGGAGCGGAATTTGCTCAAAAATAATACATATCTACAAATAATAAAATAATAAAAGAAATCTACAAATCTGGTATTAAAATCTTATACCAAATCTCAACCATTTAGATCAAAACATATTGGAGTTATCTTTGTCACAAACAGAAGGACATTTTACAAAAATCCATTTTTCGAACTCAAAGATATCTAAAACGTGGAAAGTCATCAAAATCTCGAGTTCAGATTTTGTGACGATTCTCCGTATTACAAATACAAGAAAGTAAAAAATAAATGAAAAGAGAGATTTAATTGTATTTTATGCATAGACAGTCTTCCATGAATAAAACATTTTGTCAGAAATTTTATCAAATATATAGAATGAATTAGCATTTTAAACTTTAATATAACCTTTGGAGGAACATATTATATAATTTAATATTTGATTTTACAGATTCTAGAGGAGCATGACATCGCATCCAACTTTGCTCATGAGACCAGCGGAAAATACTTAAAATCGAAAATCTACATTACTAAATTAAGAAGCAAAGATTATTACATATGTATTCACATTAAAGACATGACTATATCTACAAATGACATCCCATTCAATTTTAAGTGCCAAGTCATTGAAAAATCCAGCGTTAAAGAATTTTTCAGCAACCCATCATCAAGTAAAAATTCAAGAAAATTTCTTCCATTGGCTGATTTCAGTATGACACCATTCGAATCATCTTTGTTCCAGCGAAAAACTCTAAGCCAATTCGAAACTTCTCCAGTTGGTTTGGGAAGTGGAATACTAGGAATTGGAGCTGTTGATTTAGGTCATGGTCTTGGACGATTCATAGCCCGATGACAAAAAGGTAAACAAGCGTTAATTTTGGCATTTATTCAAGAGTTTATTGTTGGCAAATAAAATAAATTGAGCATTCACAACCAAAAGTTTTTAAAGTATCAATTTATTTCATTTCCGTGATTTTATTTTCTTAAAATTATCTCATCATTTTAATTGTGATCGATTGAAATTTTATTCTCAAATATCTTAAACATAAAAAAAAAATTCAGAAAGGGAATTAGATACATGCTCTATATTTTTTTTTTTTCAATAAAAGCTCTGTAAATTTATGCCGGGTTTACACTCGGCCAGTTAGTTATAAGACGACCAGTAGGCAGCGCATGCGTAGAAAGGCTGAAAAATACTGTTTAGTCGATGGCACGTAATTGTCCCGACGGGACAACATCATGCCACTGTAATTGTATTTTTTTTTTCTTACTGTAATTTTTTTTTAATGCAACCGCTCAATTTGGCGGTTTATTTGAAAAAAATTGAACATTTATCATATATTAATTCCGAAATATTTTGCTCTTTTTTCTTTCTGATGCGAGGTTGTGTATTTTTATTTCATTTCGTCTTTTCTACCTATAGTTTTCCATATTTTACCATGTTTCTTTATGTAAATATCCATCATTTTAATACGATACACAGAGAAAAATTCAAGGACGTCAAAACGGCAATTTATACCCAAGCATTGAATGCTTGGACCTAACTTATGAAATTGCAACAAACATAAATCAGTTTATTTATGTGCATACTCTACCTACAGGCCGTCTTATAACTGGTCGAGTGTAAATCCAGCATTCTATTAAAAATACAAGAAAAATTAAAAATTTAATTTTGAACTTAGTTAATTTAAATAATGCTATAAATAACAGGAAAAAAATTTTTTTAAATATTCAATGCTCATTAATTTAATATATTAATCCATTCAAAACTTCTTGAAACATTTTTTGCGATAATATAAAAAATTAAAATGCAATAAATTTCTTTCAATAATATGAATCTTTTTATAACATAATCGGGCAAATAATGAATTCCCAATGTTTACAAAAATCAAAGGAATTCAATATTTTAAATTTCTTTAGCAAACTTTCTTCGATTCCATTTGTAAGTGCTTTTCTCCAACATTCATTTATTTTATTTTTAATTGAATTACATCATTCAATTCATTTATTTTATCTTAAATGAATGTTGGAGTTTTATCTCAATTATTTATTCATTTATTTATTATTCCACAAATTAATAAAAAAATGTTCTTATCAAAAATTCGTTATTGCTTGAAATAAATAACATACGATTATTTAATAAAATCCTGAATCTATGAAATGAATGTTAACTTGTTTTCCATTTTGACTGTTTTATCTTTAAATACGTGGATTCAAAAATTGTTTTAAAGAATCGAATTATTTATTACTGTTTAATTTATTATTTACTGTATTTAATACTCTTATTACTTACTGTTATTTAATAATTTATTATTGTATCAAGGAAATATTTCACAATCGTTTGGCAAAAAATTTATATAATGTCAAAAGATAATTAAAATTAAAAAAAAGGAATTACACGATGAAAAAAACAGAAATTCTATATTTAAAAAGTTTACTTTATTTAAATGA
This sequence comes from Argiope aurantia, assembly GCA_026543865.1. Taxonomy (NCBI): domain Eukaryota; kingdom Metazoa; phylum Arthropoda; class Arachnida; order Araneae; family Araneidae; genus Argiope; species Argiope aurantia. Next base: position 17,385 of record JAPMOR010118851.1, on the reverse strand, counting down.
TTGTGTTTTTTTTAATTAACAGCGCTTTATGTAAACTTTTAATGTTATCTTCGGAAAATACATCCTTGAATCTAGTATTATCTTCGCATTCAGGCTTACAAATCTGTAATAGATGACTATAGGCTATTTCAACAGATATACAGCTAGAAAACTGGTAGTTTTTTTACGTCATAACTTATGTAAAAGAATTTTTTAGTCCCAGCCGGCTAAGTTTTGAATTTATTTCTATGCTATCATTGTTTAAAACTGTTCTAAATTCGCTATTTTAAATTTTAAAAATAATTGATAAACAAAGCAGAGAGGAATTTCCGTTTCTGGTATTTCCAGTTTGTTTTTTATGTAATCCAGTTTCATAATACTTATGCTAAATAATCGTTACATGTTTTCTTTATTTTCAGAAACTGAATGAACGATGAAATGAAATGAATCCATTCGACGCTTGATAGAGATTCTAGAAATGAAAATAGTTTTCATTAAGTTAAGAAAATTCATCAAAAGTTATGTTTTTGCATTTGTAAATACCATTTTATTTATATTTTAATAAAATATTTAAAAACATTTGCTTTTTAATTGAAAACGTCTTTCACATAAAATGGGGATTAACAGGGCGTTTTAAAAATAAATAAGACTTGGGAAAAGAGCAATTAATGAAAATTCTTCAATCGAAACGTGGCAATAGAAATGAAATGAGAAGTCAACCCTCTAAAAATTAATATATCCAAATTAATTACATCCCTATTTCATTAGTTAGTTGATAAAACACTCTTTAATTGCACATCTTTCATTTTGATGCAAATTTTCAAACATGAAGATTCCTTTTATGATTCAGAAGATATAATTTACTGCGCTGAAATTTGAAATTATTCATTAGCAATCAAAGAATACAGTATTTTAAATTTATATTATTCTACATTAACCCTCAAAATCTTAATTAAAGCAAAATATATTCAATACATTTAGTTATTGTCAGTATAAAGCAGAATTACTTCTTTTCTTGAATGTGCACGCTTTATAACTTTATGTTTTGGAAGATGCGATATTTAATAACTAGGGCGTGCCATTTTAGTCGTATATTTTAATTTTTAAACTGGGATATTACAGTAAATTATTTGTTTTGAATCGTTTTTATTAAGAATTATAATTAACTTTTATGATTTAAGTATAACGAATACATGGTAAATAATTTTGTCTCGGAAAAAGAACCATTTTAGTCGGAAAAAAATTATGATTAAAAATTAAATTCAGATCAAAAATTTTTAAATCATTTACTACATTAATAAGAATCAAAAACATATTAGTCATCCTCAAACTCTTTTCTAATTAATGGAAATTAGAAAAGGGTGTTCTAATTTTTAATTAGAAAAATCAAAGAATACAGTATTTTAAATTTATATTATTCAATTTTTCTTGTAAATTATAAGTTTCAAGTACTATAAAATATAAATATACTGCATGTTATAATAAATAATGGAGTATAATACAAAAAAGAAAATATTAAATTTTATTATGGACGAGCATTAATGGAACGAATGAGCCTGTTTTGTATATCAGGCTTTATTAATATCCAGCGTAATGCTCATTCTGAGTTGCAAATGTTTTCCATATTTACTTTGAATTAATAGTATGACTGACAATCAAATTTTGAAAAAAACATAATGAATTATGAAGGAAAAAGGTAACGAGTTTTCGATAACCTGAAATAAAATATAAATATCCTGCATATTATAATAAATAGTGGGGTATAATGCAAGATAAAAAAAATATTAAATTTTATTATAAAGGAGCATTAATGGGACGAATGACAATCAAATTTTGCAAAAGCATAATGAATTATGAAGAAAAAAGATAATGAGTTTTCTGTTACCTGAAATATCTAAAAATTTATCTCTTCATAGTATTCAAATAATACCTAATTGTAATACTAAAAATACCGTAATTGGAAGGTGTACTTTTAGTTAGAGGAACCCTTATTTTAAAAACTCTGTGGTGTAACAATCTATCATCCGAACATTAATTTTTTTAAATAATACTTTGGCTTAATTCTTTTAAAAATATAGTATTGTACTAAAAAGTATTTTTTTTTTTTTACTTTAAATGCTTTTCATTTTTTTTTCCTTCTTTCATTTATAATTTATCCTTATAAATAGTATTGCTCTTTGAAACATTTATCTCAATTGACTATAAAATAGAGCCACTAATATGAAACAAAATTTAATTTAGTCCTTTACATAGTCAAATATATAAAAGTAATGCATTTTCAACATCATACAAATAAATTTTGAATATACTAGTGTGCAACAAATCGAGATTTAAGAATATTCAGATGTGAGTAAAAAAAATCGGATACAAACTTATATAAATACCAACGTGAAGAAAATCAAGCTAAATAAAAGAGTTTGAAAATTCCTTCTTAGCATATATATGCACAGAAACAGAAAAGTAATTTTAATGAATGTATAAAAAAGCAAAATCTTAGAATTATTACTAGCAAAATTGACAAATAGGTCTTTATTACTTTCGATAGGTACCCTTAAATAATTATTAAGAAATGAAATAGAAGGTACATAGATTATTACATATATATTCTAAAATATAAATGCAAATCAGAGGTATTTCTTGAAAAATTTTAGTTCTTCTCAAATTATAAAAACTGGTCTTAATTCAAGGTCCATTTTGCTTGCATAAAATTTGGATGGTTCAACTGCAATATTTAAAAAACACTATTCATTTAAAGTCTGTATCCTCATAACGTATTACTTCACGAATTATTTATTCATTATTCATTATTGCAGAAAAAGTTAACTCGTCCATAAACTATCATAACAAGTGGCGAAGAAGCTTATTAGTTAATTCACATGAATATCTTTTTGTAATTTATTAAAAAGCTTTAAGTATAATAAATGTGTATAGAAGCATTTAATAAAATATAAAAATGTTATTTAAGCGATTATAATAGCTTTATTCTTTTGTTTATATCTCCATTTGATAAAATATTAGTAATATATTCTTCCTTCATCTTAATTATCAATATTTCTGTTTCCTATATTACTATTTTTCCCCTCTTCTTTATTATCAACTCAAATTCTAAATATCAGTTAAAATAATTAAATAAATATATCCTCTTCTATAATGTATTTTTAAAAATGACTCTTGTATTTAAATATTTTATCATTGTTATTTGAAGGGGGAATCACTTTTTACCCGCCATATTAATTTCTTTAAATGTTTTGAAATCAAAATTTCTTTTTGTTATTGACGTAAACTTCTGAAATTTCCTTTTATTGTTCTTTATACTTTCTGATCAATGTATATTATATATCAATGTATATTATATATATATATATATATATATATATATATAAACTCGACATAAAAATAAAAATAAATGGTTGTATTTGTGGACAATCTAGCTTTATTATCGAACTTAGTTTGCATACGTTATAATTGAGAATTCCAGTTATATTTTGTAAAGCTTAATTTAGAAAATTCTTAGATTAAAAAAAATCCTATTGACTATTAGATAAAAGAAGAAAAGGCATTTATGCACACTAAGTTTTTCTATAGCCTTATCATCATATTTTCAATATTATGAAGATATGAAATAAAAAAGAACCTCGATATTACATATTTTACATTTGTTATGGCAAATTGCTCATAGATTTAAATCGTAAAACATAAGCAAAGAAAAAAGTCTAAAAGGAACCAACTTTATAAAACACTATCCGCCTTTGGCGACCAGCCGGTTCGCCAGTATTACTGCTCGCTACAATTTTCAATTAAATATTTTAAGTAACTGGTCTCTTAAAGGATTCTCAAACAAAACATTTTTAATCTTCAAATTTTGATAGTCATATCAAACTTATACTGTTTAGAACGTTTCGTTCAATTTACTATATATACTTTGCTAATTTGTTGTCATTTCCGGCAAAACTTCAGCTTTAATTTAAAATGTAAATGATGAAATTGCAATTAATATTAAGATATTTTTTAATAAAACCAAGCGCTTTATTTTATTTATCATCTTTATTGTTATTTATTAATTATTATTATTATTGAATATGAGTATTGCAAACAGAATTGCTCGGTATTTAAGTCTTATGTTAACTACAAAATATTTTTCATAGTTTATGTAAACAATAATTCAACAAAAAATTTTGAGATTCAGCATAAAATTCAGTTTTTAGTTTTGCTTTCAAAGGGATTGAAATGAAATCAATAATAATATTTTGTTCCTGTTTATAAATATATTTCAAAAATTATGAAGTCTAAATTTAATGCAGTAAGGTATCATATTCTGATAAATATTCTGGACACACCAAATTTTAAATAAATGAATGAATGTTTCTATTTTCCACGATCAACTAAGACTTATTTATGAAGTTTTAAATGTTAAAAATTTAGAAAAACTCACCATTTTCTTAATCTTAGGCCAATTAATCTTGAGAAACCTGCGCGATTATTGGCGTATTTTCTTTGAAACGATCGATGAAAAATCTAAAATTATCCTTTTTTTATTGAATAGTGATATTCAAATCTTCATAAATCAGTCAGTTTAAGTGATTTGAAATTAACTCTTAAAAGTCAGTGATTTAGTTGTTTGAAAATTAACTCTATGACCATCATAAAATCTGTGCTTTCTCTTGTGGTGTATGCATTCTCTTTAATATCCGATCGAATAAAACATCACATACAAAAGTGCTACATAGAAAAAACACATCAAAAGTAAACATAACATTTCAATAGTTGCCAAAAACAAAAGAGAGAAAAATGCAATTAATAAGCAGACGATATTTAGAAAAGTACAGATATTTAGACTGGAAAATGAAATTATCTGAAATTAACCACACGCGCAGACGATATTTACAAAAGTAAAAATATTCAAACCTGAAAAGGAAAATATATGAGTTATTCCATCAATAAATGCCATAAGTTTGTTTACATCTTCATTATTTTATGAGTCATTAAATATCAAAATGGATCCGGGACTGAATAAACACCCTGTATAGAGAGTGTAAAAGATCATAAAATAATTTTTCTTGAATTTATTTTTCAGAAAAAATAATATTTCATATTTGTTTCATTTCCTACAAACGCGTGCCAAAAATTATATTTTTGCAGATTTCATTTCCAAAAAGATTTAATTTATTTTCAGTTACAGCTTTAATCAATGTGATGGCAACACTTTGAAAAAAGCTATTTTTTTCTCAGGAATGCGAAACGTGCTTAATCCTCATTTTTATTTTTGACGAAAAAAATTATTGAAAATCATAGTTAAAATATTTATTTAAAAATTCATTAAAAATAGAAATTTAATTTTAAGATTAAAACAGTAGTATTTTTTAAAAGATAAATTTTTTATCTTTAACTTCATGTAAAAATCTTTTTTGTGCGGTAATATTTTCGGCAATTATAGCAGAAACACGTCAAAATTTCGCTTAATTTTTAAACAAATAAAATTCTAGTTAAAAATTCGAAAAAATAACCCCCAGGTGCACATTCCCAGCCTCCAAGGTATACACGTGCCAAATTTGGTAGCTGTAGGTTGAATGGTCTGGTCTGTAGAGCGCCAACACACACACACACACACACACACACACACATTGAGCTTTATTATAAGTATAGATTAATTTTGATAAAAGCAACTTTTTTTTTTTCATTTCCTTGAGTGCATGGGAATGTGACAACTCAACAGTTCTGCGAGCTTTCTGCATGAAATTTAGCTCATACTTTAATTATCAAAATTCTATCTAGATTAATATTAAATTATGAGCTAAATACCACGTTCGGTTGGCTTTCTCTCAATCTATTAAATATTGAAAATATGAGAGAAATAACTCAAAAGCTAAACAAGTTAAATTTGGAATTTCAATATGTGACTGTTGAATCTAAAATGTACGTTGATGCTAAATTTGGATCAAACCTGACAATAAGAATCAGCAGCACTGGTCCCACTAAAACTTTCTCGTATATTCTCTAATAAACTTGCCATGCCAGAAAACGCCTTGTTGGCGAGCAATAGTTACGAAATATTGATTCTTGGCTGGAATCTAGCATTTTTAATGAATCTATCGTGTCATCTTTGGAGGATTATTTGGCGATTAATCCCTGACATGCGTTAATAATATCCAAAAATAGAATTTTTGTTTTAGGCGCGCTTTTCTCAATCATTTGAAAGCAAAATTCGACACAAAACTGAACTTGTAATCACAAATTTCATACCAAATTTAACATATTTAAGTTATTTCGTATTTGAATTATCGCGTTTAGATGTTTCTGAAATTACAGACCAACAGATAGTCAATACGTAGTTGGATATAATTCAAAATATGATAAGTGTCTACAATATAGATGTTAAATCTGAATTTTATGTATATTGCTCTCTTTGTTTGGTAATTATCGTGTTAACTTATATTCGAACAGACGTACTTCATCCGAGCAAATTTTAGTCAAAATTTGCTAAAAATCTGCAAATTTGGTTAAAGACCGTATACCAAATTCCAGCCATCTAGCTCAAAGCGTTTTTTTTTTAGTTATCTTTGTCCCAAGTAGACAGACTGACATTTTCCAAAAATATGTTTTTCGAACTACTACGTATACGAAGAAGTAAAAAAGTGTTGTTGTCTATTGAGTATTCGATTCCTTTTACTATGTGATGAAACATATCATCAAACGCATGATATTGAGAAAACATACAAGAAAATCGATTCTACTAATAACTTTCGCTCTGTACAAATAACGAGATACATACGTCTAGAAAATAGAATATAAATAACAATGGAATTTTATCAATTCTAAAACTCATTGACTACTGTCCCACAGAGCTCAGTAGGAGCTACGGAAAAAATCTTTTCGTACCATATACCAAATTCAGTTTTTGCAATATATAGTTTGCATCTTACCTTATATAATATTCCATTGATAGGCATTCTGTATAAAAATAATTTCAAAAAGGAGGTTGTTGTTGTTATCCTAATGATCCCAGCTATTAGAGGGGGGGGGCACATTTATTCTCAAAATTCCTTGTCCCACATTATGATCAAGTATATTAAATTCAACAAAACCTATCTAACACATTTTTATTTAAAAAGAGCTCCGATTTAAAAACACTTCCAAAATATTTTTTTTTAAATGGTACTCTAAAAGTTTGGTACTATTCTAAAAAAAAAACATTCATGACTCAAAATACCCTTTAATGGGGAGTTTCCCATTGTATAATTGCTTCCATTTTTTTCCTTCGTTCTCCTGTTTTTCTAATATATTTTCAATCATTATTTATAAACAGGAAGTTCATTCATGGAGCTGAAGTAGGAATGAGACTTAATTGGTAGACCTTGAACCATGTCAACCAACAGAAAAGAATATTCAAAGAACAATTCAACCAAATTTGCATACTACAACACTTACTTAAAATTGCTAAGCTATTCATTTATGAATCGAAAGACAGAAGAAACAAAATATAAAAATGTATTTCAAAATAAAAGAAAAGAAGAAATTTGCATCAAAAGGGAAACCTTATCTTTAGTTAACTTTCCTGTAAGTATTTTTTCATATTTACCTCTTTCCTCACTAATTAAAATGTTTATGTTTATTAGTAAATAACTTAATGCAACAGAATCGTGCGGCCAGTAAAAGCGTCAAACAACAGAAACAATGTGTTAATGTTTTTAACATTCAAGTTTTCCACAAACAAACTGACACCTCTTTTGCGAAAAAATATGGGCTAAGGTCATCGCATTCTGTAATTGTCTCCTGAAAAAACGTTAAATGATTTCCCCTCAAGAGTTTCGAACGATGAATGTTATGGGCGTGGTATGGTAATAATGTCTGTCAAATTACAAACCTGTTCTTGTTGAATCTAGAGAAGCGTTACCCGTAAGAAGCTATTTTCACTTCCTGGTCTCTTTTACTGGGTTCAGTGGGTGCATTGAAGATAAGTTTTGATTGAGCATTGTTAATGTCAAAAGTGTTCGCTCGAGAACACTAGGAGGTTCATATCACTTACAGGAAATAGAATAAAAAATCATGAAGAGTTGTGGCTTTCATTATTCATTGTTTTAAAGAGATAATTGATGGTAGAAAAATTTATGACTTGGATGGATTGAATATGGTTTACAATTCTATTCTCTGGTGATGTCTGGGTATTAATATCATCAGAAAAGTAAAAGTAATCAGAAATGCCAGGTTAGAAGGAATTACATACTTGACTTTGACTCTTTTTCTCCCAGATTGTCTACAATTGCTTATAGAAATTAACTTATATTTTTAAAAAAAGATTAAGTAAATTTATTTTCATAATTAATTTTTCACAACTGAAACAAAAATTATTTCTCTCATTGTACTGCAACAATGCAAAAAAGTGGAGTTAATTCTGTCAAAATGGCTAGATATCCCAGAATAATTAGTATCGATTTTCAACTCTATACAGAATTTGTTCCAATTTGAATGCATCCATAATTTTTTTTTATTTAACAGTGTCTGTAGTACATATTTTAAAAAGATTAAATAGATAAATAAATTTCAATGTTATAAAAATTTTGGAATGATTTTTCTCCGCAACTTTTGTTATACGTAATGTTTACTCAAATAAAAACCAGCGGTAGTGGTCTCCCAAATACTTTCTCTCATTCTAATAAAGGTGTTATCTCAGAAAACGCCTTCCATAAAATTGACATACAATAGCTATGAAATATTAAACTTTGGAGAGAATTTGGTATTTTTACTGGATATATCGTGTCAATCTCTGAAAGGATTTTTTTTCGACTAATCCCTGGATTACAGTTAATATTATCCGAAAATAGAATTTGTATTTCCGACGCGTTTTTTTAAATCGATTAAAAAAAAATTTTTGACACAACACTACATTTGTAATCATAAAATCCCATACCAAATTTTATGTATTTAAATCATTGCGTTTTTGAGTTATCGCTTTTACATGTTATGTACAGTCTGACAGACGGTCAAACCCTAGTTGGATTTGGCTCAAAATTTAGATAGGCGTCTACACTATAGGTATTAAATTTGTGTACTAAATTTTATTTGTCTAGCGCTTTTCGTTTTGTAGTTATCGTGTTAAATTATATTCGAACAGCCGGATAGACAGATTCCTCAAAACGTATTTAGCTCAAAACTTGATAGAAATCCACAAATTCGGTGTAAAGACCATATACTAAATAAATTTTGTCCATCTAACTCAAAACGTTTTTGTGTTATCTCTGCAACAGACAGAGGGATATTTTCCAAAAATGTGTTTTTCAAACTTAGGAAGGTCGGAAACATGGACATTCAACAAAATCTGGAGTTCAAATTTTGTCACGATTATAGTTCTTTCTCTATACTAAGAAGGCAAGAAAATAAAAATGGGTTCAAATTAAGCGGAAAGAAAAGCTGTAAAATGTTTGGCACAATATATTTACAATAAGGCAATGAACATGTAATAAATTCAGTTTCTCTGCCTTTTTAAAATCAATTATTTTTATCCACTTGGACATCAAACATAAAAAATTATTTCAACATCCGTGTTATGCGGGTATCAAGCTTATTAGAGTTTAACTACTGTAATTTTAACTATCTCCCGAAACTGCAATATCGAGTGGAAATCAAACCCGCATGTACCAAAATCAAAAAACTTGTTCAGCTAAATTCTGAATACCCGTTTAAAGCTCTATAGGATCTGCTTGCGTTCCCACATTCTATGCTTTTATCATTTTCTTCGGAGTGCATTGCTCTCTGATACATAGTTTAAACAAGAAAACGTTTACAAAAGGATAAAAATTGGTTATTTGGCTTAATCATTATGAAAAAAATAGAACTGCCACGTAAAGAACTAATCATTTGAGCATTTTCCAGACAATGTATTTTACGTATGTATTTATTGAAAAAAATCATAATTAAATGGAATAATTAACTTCAATGATTAACTAATCCATTGATCAAGAATTTTCATTTTATTTATTTATTTCCATCCCATAGTCAGCATATGAAATTGTGAGTCCAGTTCCGGGAAGTTATGAAATTAAGGAAATTTGGTCACTTTAAAGAACCTATAACAATGCATATTATCAGTTTCTTTTTTATTATTATTATTATTATTATTATTTTGTAGTCAAATATATGCGTCATGCAATGTTAGTTAAATAAAATTTAATTTAATTTAATAACATTTCGTTTTGAAGTAATCCGAAAGTTATTTTAGAAGGGATTTAATAATTTTGAAATGTGCTCCGATGAAACCTGGGCCGGCATGCCTCAAGTATCAATATGTATTTTATGTTTCATTGTTATAAATATTTGGAATCTCCTTATCAATTTCGATAACAGAGAGCACTATACGCATTGAAACGAAATATAACGAGTTCAATCGATAAAATCTGATAATATTAAAATGATGTAATACCATCACGAATACAAAAGCATAAAAAAAATCTGAAACAGAAGCACACTGTGAAGCGAGTTTGAAATTCATACGGAATCCCATGCTTACTAACATGGTGCATGCCATGTTAACTAAAACATGTCAAAACTGACAAAAATTCTTTTTAGACATTAATTTTGGCATCAATGGTTCATAACTACAACCACTAACTGCCTACTCCGATCCGCCGGAAGGCACACGAAAAAATCTAAATAACTGGACCGCCGAAACACTAACACTGTCAGTAACAGTGGTTGAGTCCTAAGGGCCATCACTGACCATGGTACAACCCTCTACTTAGGTAGTACTTACCGTTATTGATGCGAAGAGCCAGACCCCCCACCCTTTTTTTTCTTTTCCGTGTACCCACAAGGGTGGTGGGTACAAACCACCATGCCGGAAGCTTCTCATCTTCAAATACGAGGTATCCTCCGTGGGACTCAATGGTTCAGAATGCCAAGTAACATTGCTTCGATTACTTCTTTAATGATCTTGAAAAAAAAAATCTCAGAGAAACCGTATCATATCACTTGCCGCCATCAAGAAGAACAAAAATTGCAATGCAGTGCGGTGATGAAAACTATGTTGAGACTGTGAAAATCGCGAATCAGACAAGTAGGCTTTGAATCCAGAAAACATTTACAACACACATAATACACACATGTGGGCGATGGATAATCCCCAACGCTAGTGCAATGTGGAAATCTTAACAGAATTTTTGTGTTAATGTACATACAATGTACAATGTAGAAAAGGCAACGAATCTAGTGAAGCAAGATGATGACAAACAAAATGTCTAAAATCAAAACTAGAAATCTTGGGTTTCTGCAAGGTAAAGAAGATTTGATTTCTTTAGACCCAAGCCTAGAATAATTTGTGTCTCCTTCTTCAATGAAGCCTGTATCCAAGCAATATTAACTTCATCAAATTCTTGAATTCATATTCCTCGCCAAACATTCCTTCCTTTTTTTCATAATTGCATTATGTATAATTGTTGTAGTGTTATTTTATGCACTATATGTAAGCACCTCTTTTTCTTAATTAATCTTATAAAGTAAGCCATATAACTATCTCTCTGACCCGCCTCAAAGGCACACGGATAAAAAACTGAATGACCGGACCGCCGCTACAGCAACACTGACGGAAACTGTGGTTGAGTCCTAAGGGCCGTCACTGCCCACAGTACAACCCTTCCCTAAAGAAGTACGTTCCGACATCGATGGAAGAAGCCATACCCCCTACTTTTTGCGTACCCTCCAGGGTGGCGAGAACAAATCACCATGACGGAAGCTTCTCACCCTCATTTCGAGGTTCCTTTCCTGGGTGGAAATTCTTACAAAGTAAAGCCACTGAACTGACAGGGAATCCTAGAGAATCTAAGATCCCGGATATTGTGGCGAAAAGAAAGAAAAGCATCAACGCATAGGCAGAAGTTCTTGGTGCTTGCTTCTAGGTACCGTACTTGATTCTCAAACGCCTGAATAGAGCAATATGTCTTCTTGTCCTTTATCCCTCCGGAAATGTTCAAATGTGTCTCTGCCGCCATAAAGCGAGACATGTGATACATGTATACTGATGCCCCTGAACTTATATCTCGCTTTCATAATCACTTGAATGCGTCGTAACCAAAAAGATTTAATGGGCTTACGGGATCCTTCCTCAGTCTTCACATTCATGGATCTCAATCCGTGCGATTTTTTCCTCTCAGGTTATCTTAAATCTCTCGCTTAAGGGACGTCTATAGACACAATGAAAATCTCATAGCGCAGACTATCGGACACCAAAAGCATACCTGATATCTCGAGCACATCAGAAATTTTATTTAAACTGTACAATGGTGTCAGAGGATATCACTACCAAAGTTTCTTGTAATAATCAATCAAGCAAATATTTTTGTAATCATTATTGCGTGTTTCATCATTTTAGCATGGCATCGAAACTTTCTAGATTTTTTCTTGTTTTTTACTCTCTCAAAGTAGTTTGTGAAAACACGCTCCATTGCGCTTTTGATTTCTCTTCATTTTTATTAACAACCCTCTGAATATGTTTGTTCATTAACGAAAAACACATATTTTCCTTTTACTTTAAAATCTTTCATGATTGCGAATAATAAAATATATTTTTGAAAGCCATGAATTAAACTAAGAAGTCCAATGTTTAGAATACAACATTCAATATTGCGATTTATTTCGTGATATTTAAAAAATTCAAAGTAATATTTACAAACAACAAAAAAATGAAAATGTAAATGAGTTTATCATAACAACAAATGTTCTTCAAAACAAACGCTGAATTTTATTATTTTCCATTGTATTCATGACCATCCGAAATAATTCGCTAATAATAATGACTGCGAATAATTATTAGAAACTGTGTATCAATAATAATTTCTTTTATATAGCAATAATAAATAATTATAAAGTATAAATAAATAATAACTTTTTATATCACAATAAATGTTCCACTTTAATTTAATTTCATAAATTATTAGCTACCTTTGGCGACTAGTTATTCGCCAAAGTTAATGATTGATAAAAAAAATTCCACTAAATATTTTGTCTAACTTTCTCTTAAAAGCTTTCTCAATAAAATATGTGTAAACTCAAATTTTGATGAAAATATAGTAGGCACCATTTTAAAGCCTTAAATCATTCTACAATGCATTTTCATAATTTTTTTATCTCTATGTCTATGTACATCCAACCACTTCAAAAACAATAGGAGCAGAATCTTTTTATTATGAAATTAAACATTAATTTAAGAAAAAACATTTTTAAAAATTTTATCTGAAATATATCTTATACTGCTAAAACTTACTCAATAGGAAAAAATAAATTTCAACCTCAATAATAAAAAAAGACGAGAATGAAATATTAGTAGAAGCAATGAAAATAATTGGAATTTAATTTCAATGATAAAATATTTTGTTGTAAAAGACATTTTTTAATTTATAAAAATTTTAAAGTATTATATGGCAAGAAAATTGGTATCATTGAAAAGATAATTTTTGAATATTATATTGATATAAAAATAATCTTTGTGCAGCAATATTTTTTGAATATTTTGTGGAAAATTCCAAAACTTCAGTTATTTTATTTCTTAAACAATGGGAAGAAACTTAACTCCATTTCAAACTCACTTTCAAAATTAAGAAGAAAAACGTTTAATGATACAATAAAATCAGTTTGAAATTCACGACAACAATTTAATTTGTTATTAAAAATAATAATTTTTTAATTGCCCAAATTTAGAAAAAATTTGCATGACTATTAAAATGGCATTTTTGATTAGATAATTTTTTGATAGTGATAATGATAGTTAATGATAAAAAAAATTAAGTCTTGCATTGTAATATTCATAGAAATTATTGCGAAAAACGTCGCTAATAATTGCTCCGAGATGCACATTTCCTCCCTCCAAAGTATATATTTGCACAAAGATCAAACGGTCTGGCCTATCCAGAGCCAACACACACACATTTATTGGTAGTAAAGTCTAGTTGATAAATCTACCTTTACTCGTGATGAAATTAATTTTATTTGTTTTACTAACAAGAAAAGTGCATTTAATTGGTAGTCACAAAATCTTCATTAAAACATTTCTTGCACATAGGTAATTGAGAGAGAATATTCAAATTCTAATAATATAAAAATATTTAAAGCAAAAATCAAACTTAAATCAAATCAGCTTTTGAAAGCAACGTGAAGTAAAAAAACGAAAATTCACGAGTGAGAAAGTAAAAATATATTTGACATCAACTTTTCAGAATTCTAAAATAAAATTTTTGAATTCTCTACAACTTTAATAAATATGGAAAAATGTGTTCACTGAATGATTTTTAAATATTTTAGCTTCTCGGAGAATTATAGACTCTAGGAAATTTTTTAAACCGCAAAAAGCTTTTTCTCTTCGCAAGTTATTAGCAAGTTTAAAAAATTATTTTTTAATTTTAAAAATTTAATTAAATATCTAGAATAGTAGCTGAAATGTGTATTCAGAAAAGAACTGGAGGATAAGCATTTTAAACTATTAATCATTTTTTACGTCACAACAATTTTTAAGTTAAAAAGCCGTTTTCATTTTTTATAAGATAAAAGAAATGTTATTGGAAGATTTCTCTTTCCAATGTTTAACTACTTTAATGTAATTTAATAAACTAATATTGCTATCACCCAGCTTTCTGATTGAGTATAGGTGTTAACACAGTTTTAATATGGTTTTGATAAATAAAAATTTAAAATTGTGTAACATCGTTTTTAGTTACTAAAAATTGAACTAATTTATTATTCGTCGCTAAACTTTCATTAAAACCTTCGTTATGATTCATAACATTATGAGCAAAATTTGAAAAATTCGATTCAATAGTTTGAATTTCCGTATGGAGCAAAAATTTTAGATCTTCCAGTTTTATTTATATAAATAAAGCAATGTGCACGTAATTTAGATATGAAATGATATATATGAGAACAATTAATTATATGTAATAAGTCGAATAAATAGATAAACAAATATTTCAAATTCTTAATGTGACTTATACAGTGGACAAATATACACACATTCTCTTCAAAATGTTACATTCGTAAGCGGTAAAAATCACTTTTTTTAACATAGTGGTATATTATAAAAATACCATACAAATTATATGGATAAACTAGCGGGACTGGTCTCCCTGAAACTTTCTCACATATTTTTTAATAAAAGTATCATCCCTTTCTCCTGCATAAAATTGTGAACTTTGGATAAATCCGCGAATTCTTTGCAAAATATTTACGAACAATAGTTGTGAAATATTGATCTTTAGCTTGAATTTGGCATTTACACTGAGTCTATCATGCGACTCTTGGCGAATTTTTGGTCTTCAATCCCTGTGATGTGATAATTAGAACCCAAAAATAAAAGCGTTTGAGACACTTTTTTAATGATCCATTGAAACTAAAATTTGGTATAGAAGTACAATTGTAGTCACAAAATCATTTACTAAATATCATATATTTAAGTCATTGCGTTTTTGAGTTATCACATTTTCTTTCTAATGAATGTTTAGACCGATAGACAACCAATTCCTTTGACTGATTTAATTCTAAATTTGATGAGCATCTACACTTTAATTGCTGTGTACAGAATTTTATACTTCTGGCCCTCTTCATTTCATTGTTAACGTATTGAATTACATTAGAATAAACAGATAGACACGTTTTTTCTGAATGAATTTCACTCAAAACTTAAGAAAAAAATCTACTTAGTGTGAAAATCATTTACCAAATTTCATCTGTTGAGCTCAAAGCATTTTTAAGTTATCGTATTCAAAGACAGCCAGATTTTCAAACAGATGGGCATAATGCCAAAAGTGGGATTTTCGCACTAAAGGAGGTCTGAAACGCGGAGATCCGTCAAACTCTCGAGTTCCAATTTTTTGCTAATATTTTCTCTTTGTATAAATATTCTATATATGAGAAAATAAGGAAAAGGCATCAGATATCCAGAACATCGGTCAAAGAATCTTGGAAGTCAATATAAAGCAATTTGACATATTCAGAATAATTGGATATAATGCCAAAAATGTGTTTTTCGAACTAAGGGAGGTCTGAAAATTTACGATCCTGAAACTCTCGAGTTTCAATTTTTTTACAATACATTTTCTTTGTACATATGCTCCGTATACCAGAAATTAAAAAAGCAACAAATCTCCAGAATATTTGTCAAAGAATCTTGGAATTTAATTCTTAGAAAATACATTAGTCACAAAAAAAATAGATCATTTTCCACCTACGATATATCAAATAAATAAATGGAAAAAATCCTGATACATAACTGGAGCAAAATAGGATTTAATTTTTAAAAAAACAGAAAAAAATTAACATCGAAGTGTACAATAAATTTCCTTTACAAAACCGCAAGGACGTTTAATCAGATATGATCTAACCTCAAACACGAAGAGGAAATAAAGCCCACATTACCATTTCGAATAGACAGAAAGCAAACTTGCCTTCATTACAATGCAGAAGAAACTTATGATCAACTTGGCATCTACTCCACCCTCCCAGATGGTTCGATCGGTTATTCCATCAAAGGACCTTCGGTCCCCTCTCCAATTGAGATGGAACTCGCACAAGAACTGAAAACTTCGACAGAGGCGATTTATCCGAGTTAAAAGACCAGTTCTTGCGAAGGTCCTTGGAGTTATTTGAATACCGTATACAATGTAACGCGGGCGTGGCGCCTTGTTGGTTTGGGTGAAAACATGAAATAAACAAACCTCTTTCAGTAAGTTCTCATCTGTTACGTATTTGATTAGAAAAATCCTTGGGGATTCGGGGTATAAATGGGGATTGATTCGAATTGCAACTCATTCTGTTTCTTGGACTCATCAAGAAGTAATCCAAAATGTTCACTAAGGTAAGTTGAATCTCTGTTTGAATTTATTTCTCTGGTTTATAATAATTAAAAACTTAAATGCTTCGACATCATATACTAAAGCAAACTTTTTTCTCAAACCTAATATCTCATAAAGTAAGTTAGAAAACTGACATTCTTCTTCTAATATTGAAACCTCATAAAGTAATTTATTCAATTAATGTTCTTATTCTCAATTATTATTTCTTAAAGAAATTTAAACCGTTCGTTTTCTTCTAGAATAATTTAATATAAAAACCCAATTTAACTTAAGTAAAGATGCAACATATAGAAATGGCATTCTGTATTCACTTTAATTCAAAAATAATTATCTGAAAAATTAATAAATAGGTAAAAATTCATTTCTTTGTTTTAAATTTTAATCTAAGATATAAAAACTATTCTTTTCTACTTGGAAAAATATCAAAAAAAATTTTTTAATATATCTCATAAAATGATTGTATAAGGAGGAACACGTTTTATAAAAGCGATAATCAATTTTTCTGGTTATATTTATTATTTTATCTGAAAATATGTTCTCTGTCGGATTTTAATCTCAAATTTTACATTTTATCTTGCAA
>JAPMOR010118824.1:0-10725 GCA_026543865.1 Argiope aurantia | reverse complement strand
ATATATATATATATATTTATATATTTAAAATTAAAGTTATAATTAAAATAAAACCAAACCAAAGAACAAGGTTGCTGTCTAGATTACGTTTCAAGGTCTAAACTATACTGACTTGATTTTCTGCGAAAAAAAAATTCTTTGTTAGCAGCAAAGATTATTATTACAAAAAAAAAAGAATTTGCTTAAATCTACGGAATGCTGTAATTCAATGAGATTTATACGAAAACTGAAATGGGACTTAATTCCGTCCTTCCTGTCAAAATAAAAAAAATTATTTTTATTTTAGCTTCGTCCAATTCACTCAAAATATACAAATATCAAAATATAGGATAGAAAAATATCCATGAAAGAAAAATAACACGAAGAATAAAAGAGAGAACAGAAAGCAGAGAAATACTCATTCACTTTGTGGGAAAGCCCTACAGGAAAATGTGCTTACGAATAGTTTGCACCGAGCCTTCATTTCTCCTGGGGTAACCACTGGCAAACTAATCCAGTAACTTCAGAAGCCATAGAAACGAGAATACTTGATCCTACATCCTTTAGAATAGAGGAACGAAATATTGCGAAAAAGATTTTTATGTGTAAGAGGAAAGCAAACAGGCCGAAAAGAACAAAGTTTTACAGTTTTTCTTTTCTTTTTTTTCCTATTGCACTCTTTACAGAGATGAGCATGTGTGTAGATTTGAGTGATGGAAGATTGTCTTACCGATATATTTTTTTCATCGTTGTTTGTGATCATTTGTTTATGCTTCGTTTATATTTCCGAAAAGGAATGAAAATTGGATCGTGAATGAGTTTATGTGTGTTAAAGTAGGGGGCTATTTCATATTGGAATGTATTGCAGCTGCTTGAGACACCTTTAATACTGTCTATTTTACATATATCGGAGTTGAATCATCACAAAATGATGTGAAGAGGGTTATTTATAAGATTGTTATTTGATGGTAAATTTGTAATTCAACTGGAATTTGTAATATTGGAGGACATTACATTTTACGAATAGCTAGTTGTACAGTTAATGAGCATAACAGCTAGTCAAAATAATCCCTGTTTATACGGACGGCTTAGTTCTGTAGTAACGGAGTGATCGGCTGTAATAAAAAAAATACTTGCGAACTGTTGTTAGATTCATAGATATCTGATATAAGAAGACTTTATTTATATTTGTGTTTTTTTTATTTTATTTCGATTAAAATCAAATTTTAAACGGTTTTTAATATTAGACATTATCTAGATGAAAAAGAGCAAGAGCAAATCTAACATGGATATAGAACATTCATAGAAGGGGGGAATTAATATTATTAACAAAAATATTTCTAAATTTAAGAACCGAGTGATTGTAAGACATTACTTTATTTAGATTTTAAGATATTTATAGACTACTGAATAGCGGCCAAACTCTTTGAAACAATCACAAAAATTGGGTTTACTAATGACTTTATGATTATTTGTAATTATAGTCATATTTTAAATTAATTTTAATTGTCCTATTACAAGTACAATTATTTTTATGCGTCCCTTAAAGGCAACAGAAACCGCTTTAACTCAATATATTAAACGTCTGGTGATATGAATTAATTTCCAAGAGCAATCCTTTCATAATCAAAGGATTGCTCTTGGAAATTATATTATAATCGATCATAAATAATTCAAATAGATTTCTATTCAATTTATCATATTATTTCACCTTAAGACATCTATCTATATTGCCTTATCTGAACAAATATTCCGCGTTATGATAATTTTGTGAATAATTAATAAATATGGGAATGCATTATTTTAGTTCCAAATAGTAAAAAAGGACATCAAAATAAATGAATTCATCTTTAAAAATTTGAAAAGAAAATTCTATTGCTAATAGATCTGATGATACAATGATGCATAAAGAACGAGAAATATTGATTGTCTCATAGAATTTTAAGCTTCTGAAATCCATCTGAAATGCTACTATATTCATTTCAATAGTTTGTGACTAAGAATAAAATCTACAACTAACATTTAATTATTTTCCTAAAGCATTAAAATTAAAAATTTAATTTCTTTCAGAGCTTTGTAATTGTAATGAATTGGTATATTTTAGTTTGGGTGAACATATATGATAAAAAAGCATATGTGTTTTGCTTTTCTTTTCATATATAAAAAACAATAAAAGGCCATAAAATATTTTTATATACTGCATGAAGAATAAAGCATAGTATACAACAATTCTAGTATTTTAACGAACTGTCAAAAAGAAAATGCACGGCAAAGTATATATTCATCGCGATAAAAAAAAAATCCTTAAGTGTACACCAAAAAAAAATTGCAGTCGCATTCGGGTTTTTTTTAAGAAATTCGTTGTTTAATATTAATTATATTGCACTGAAATGAATAATTTTAAGTCTTTTATGTGTTTAAGCATTCTCAGGTTATTTATTGACATTTTATTTAATTTGAAAATTCAGACATACAGAATTCTAATTATTATACCTTAAATAAATGCCACAAACTAATCTTTCCTATAAAATAATAGAGCAACACATACAACGATTAGTTTATTGAGAAGAAAGGTAACATTTATTTGGAATGAGCAAATACTGATAAGCTAAAATTATACTTTAAATGATAGGTTGATTTTTATCTCTGCAAACTAACTTAACTTAAGATGCTTTTAATGCTTCGCTTCTTAGGAAACCTAACAAATATATTAGTCTTCTTTCCGTTGACTTAGCCCGAGCAACACCGAATGCATCTACAATTCTGGTATCAATATACGACTATCACATGTCAAATTTTATATATGTACTTCGCTGTGGTTCTCTATTATGATGTTGAAACGAATAAGCAGAACAACAACCAGCAAACTTGAAGATACATCTATCCAAGCATTAAAGTAAATCTTGAGTGGAAAATACTTATACTAAATTACATCCTTTAAATTTGCATTTTTTTTTTTACTTTTTAGAGTTTGAGTTTATATATCCATCTTTTAATGTATTTCATCTAAGATTTCATAAGAACCAGCAATTTAATGTCAATTTAATCCACATGCATTTAACACCACACCTCCGCTTCAGCTCATTATGTCCTCTTTCCTGTTTAGTATAGATTTAGGTGGACTGTATTAAAAAAATTAAATTATATTGTAATCCATTGAAAAGAAACACACAAATGACAAAATAAGAAAACATATAACTTAAAAAAGGAAAAATAACTGGAATACAATGAATTGAAGGAATGAACTTGTTAATGTACAGTATGAGTATGAATTGATTAGATAATTAATTATAATTATAAAATTATTAATTGTAAAGAATTAATTTTAATTAATTAATTATAAAATAAATAAGATACTTGAAATGGCTTATGGATATATTGTGAATAAATTGCGAGGTGTATTAAATAATACACGGGAAAATTGATAGGGTTAATCTAATTGGAATAATTTCCCATGTAATTCCCATACACATTTATCAAATTATTTCTGTTTTGTGTTTATTGTGTGCATAAATAGTGACTATGAATGAGAGATAGATGTGTTTGTGCACTGGCCAAGATTTAAAAAGTGGGGAAGGTACGAGTTCGCGCAATGGAATTACTTTATGTTTACTATGCATTATGCATTATCTTTTTGTACTTCATATAAGAAAAAGTAAAGAAAATATCATTTAAATATCAGCCAATTTAAAGATCTTATGAAATTAAAATATTTATAGATATTCTGATGAGTAATATCCAAGTTATCGATATTATAATTAAAGTTAGAACAGAAATTTCATTTCATAATTAGAGTAGTTAACATCTAAATATTATGAATTTTAGAAATTCTACTCAATCATACTTTAACAGAAGAGCGATACTTTTATTGGCAGATTATCCATTGAATAATATTGCTCCCTCAAGCAAATGATCCGAATTCAGAACGATTAAGTGAGTCCGCTCGTTGAGCCGTTCTTTATTTCATGTCATGGAGAATCAAACGCATTAAAGTTAATTCTAGATTAATGAATTAAGGTCTGGAAATTTCAATTCGATTATGTCAATACAGAATATTAAACTACCTTTAGAAGTGAAATTCGATGCAACGGCTTTAATGATAGATGCATTTAATTCTTCATTTGTAGAGCATTTAAGAGAAATAAGGATTTATATTCCAAAGTGTAAGAATGACTTATGAAATATTACGTAATTAAAATCTCGAATTGAATCTCGGAATAGTTTATAGTGGAATCTCAATACTTCTCAGTTATTACAAATATATATTTCAGAGATTATTTTCTAAAAGTCGTATACATTGTTTAAAATGGAGAAAATATATATTATATAATCCAGTTATAAAAATAAATATTTTCAGTATAAAACCGTATTTTGTAGATCTTTTCTATAATTAAATTTAATTAAAAAGTAATGAATTCTTTCTTTTTGCCTTATTTAAACGAAATAATTTTGTTGCTTATTTTTTGTAACATAACATTTTGAATTAATCATAAGAATATTCTGTGTCACCAATTTGGTATTTTATAAATAATGACAAATAAAAGTATTCAGGATTAATTTTATTCCAATGATTTAAAATCCAAATCATTATTTAAAAGAAATTCAATATAGGCAACCATGCCCACTGTTTTAACGAGAATTTTTTAAAAAATTAAAGTAAGGTGATAAAATTTTGAAAATAGTAAATAGACGAAAAAAAATTTGGAGCAGAATTTTATTAAAAATCATTTTTATTTAATTTATATTAAACATTATGATATATTTTTTATTATTAAGGAAAATATTTTTTTATGTTTTTTAAAAAGTTTTTAGTTAAATGCGTGCTATATACACTGGTGTGCAAAACTTAAGCAACAATGCAAATTTTAAGCAGATAGCCATGAAATTGCACAAAAGGAGGTCTTGCGATCGGTACAATGAATACATAATTCAAGAGAAAGGTGATGCGTATGCAAATATCAGGAACAAAACGTCACAGGCGACGTGAGCTTACGCAAAACACGTGTGGAAGGCGCGCGCAGCTCAACGCTGCAATAAAAGGAAGGACGGAGACGCAATTTAAGACATTCGCTGCAAGTGCACGTGAGTTAATTCGTGAAATATGGCTAGCAGAAATCACCTGGACAATTTCACACGTGGAAGAATGATCGGAAAGCTTGAGGAGGGGCGTAGTGTGACCATTGTAGCTGAAGAGTTCCTAATCAATAAAAGTGTCGTTTCGCGAAAGCCTTCCAAACCATAGATACATCTGTGAGAAAGGTTGGTGGTGGCCGCCCCAGAAGAACAACTGCAGTGGATGACCGATATATCGTCCTGCAGGTGAAAAGAACCCGAAACCAGTCAGCAAGCGCCATTGCTCAGCAACAGTGTGCAGCAACGGGGCGACAAGTGTCGCGTTTTACTGTGTCCAGACGCCTTCACAAAGGTGGCCTATTCGCCCGCCCTCCTGAACGCTGCATCCCTTTGACAGTTTCCCACCGGCGGTACCGTTTAGAGTGGTCAGGGAGACCAAAAACTGGACATCTCATCAATGGAGCCGTGTCCTCTTTACAGATGAGAGTCGTTTTAGTGCCACAAGTGATTCCCAACGCCAGTTGATTTGGAGAGAGGTCGGGACACGGTTTCATCCCAGTAACATCACGGAAAGAGGCCGTTTCGGTGGTCCTGGAGTTGTCGCCTGGGGAGGCATTATGATGAACGGGCGGACTGAGCTCCACGTTTTCGACAGAGTTTCTGTAACTGGAGATCGTTATTGTCAGGAGGTGATCCTTCCCCATGTGCGTCTGTTCCGAGGTGCCATTGGGTCAGACTTCGTTTTTATGGATGACAATGAACCGCCACACAGGACTCATGCTGTTGAGGAGCTCCTGGAAAGTGAAGATATCACTCGAATGGATTGACCGGCGTGCTTCCCTGATTTAAATCCGATAGAACATGTGTGGGATGCTTTGGGGAGAGGCCTTGCGGCACGATTACATCCTCCTGGGAACACCCGACAACTTAAAAAGATGCTGATTGAGGAATGGGCACTATTACCTCAAGAACTGTTGGACAATCTGGTGCTGAGTATGGGGAGACGGTGCGAAGCAACCATTGCAGTAAGGGGAGGGTATATCCCATACTAAGGAACATCTGCTTGCTGTTCTTCCTCTTGGACAGACAATCATGTGTAACGATACTATGAGTTCAATAAAGCCTTTTTTTGTTTGATTCCATACTGTATGCATTGTATTCATTTCTGCGCAACTATGCTTTCGTCATTCTTTCAGAACAAAATGCTGTATCTCATTTCTGAATTTCATGTTTCTCAGATGATTTCTCGTGAAGTTATGGCAAAAAATATACCTGTTGCTTAAGTTTTGCACACCAGTGTATTTCAAGATTTATAAATGTAGATTAAAAAATAAATGACTGATCACTTTACTGAAATGCTATATAGAATTGTTAATATTTTTATTTTGAGAAAGATAATTTACTGAAATATTGTTAATTGCGATAAGTCTTTGTAGTTTTTTGAAATTATAAATTTTTGTAAACTTATGCAATTGATAATTTTAATAAGGAAAATATCGGGTGGGCAAAAAGTCCGTAAAAACTTTAAAAATTTATGAAACCTGAAAAAATTGCCAAAATAAAACAAAACGGTTTGCAGATTTGTCATTGATATATCAGGGGAGTTTTTTATAATATGAAAAAGAAAATCAAAATTCTGATGACAGATGGCGCTGATACAGAGGGCTTAGTTGAAAATATGGAAATGAGACAGGTGGTTATAAATACTTACGTTCTTGATCTAGAATTACAGTTTTGCCATTAACTTTTACAATCGGATACCGTAGTGAGAGAAACATTTGTGTGGTGGGCTCTCTCCAAAATTGAGCAAGATCCCTCCTGGGTCTCTAACATCATTTGGTCCGTTCATTTAAAGCTCATTTTTTGCTCCATGGGGAGGCTAGTACACATAACTGTCGCTTCTGGGCTACACGTCAAATCCACGAGTGTACGCTGAGAAACCACTACATTCCCCCAAAGTCACACTGTGTTGTGTGTGGCTCCACTGGTTGCTTCATCACAGGACCCCTCTTTTTTGAAATACAGGGTCCAGTAAATGGGTGTAAAACGGTGACAGTAAATGCTCGGTGTTATTTAACGTTTCTGCTCGAAAACGTTGTTCCATGTTTGCGTGAAAAAAGGTACGCCTTCTGCTGTTACATTTATGCACTCTCCTAAAGTCCTGCATTGCTACCTCTTCGAGGCGGGTGAGTATTCCTGGGCGGAATGGGCGAAGAACGTCGAGAGAGTATTCTCCTGGTAGGGTCACCCAATACCTGAAGGTCATTCAATTTGCTCAGCTAAATGCAATGAAGACATGAGGCAAAGTCACACTTCAGCCTTTGGTGCCTCTAAGTCCTTTACTTCTTGAAGCTGCATTTTATGCCTTTTTATCATGACTCGTCGATTGGGAAACAATGGGCACACTATATCGTCCTGTTCTCGAGACCTAAGGCTGTGCTACATTGTTTGAAGGCGTTCGGGCTTATGGACTTGGTTTGATGTTATTGTCGACCAGGTGGGATAAGCCACAACAACACGTTTATGCAAGATGGAACAACAAGTCACACTGCTATTCCAACCGAGAAATTCCTGATACAGACCGTGCACGTTTACATGGCCTTTTCAGTCTCCAGATCTGACACCGGGAGTCTTGGGGAATTTTAAAATGGCCATGGGGAAATTTCAAATCTCATGTGTATCGATCCCTTCCATCCAATCTGTTGGAATTGAAAGATGCAAGCCTTTGCGTGCGGTCGTGTACACACGCTGCACTCTGCCATGCTACATTTGCGACACGCTTTCAATGTGTTATCACCACTGGTGGTGGATATTTTTAACACCTATTGCTATAATAAAGGATTTGGTAACCATATTTTTGTTATTTGAGTGTCTTTTCTTTCACTTATGTACGAAACGCCCCTACCGGGTGTTTTTTTAATTTTTCTTCTTATCTAAATAAAAATCCCGCGACTTATGGATGCTACACCTGCAAAACGTTTTGTATTTTGCTTACTTTTCCAAGTTTTATAAATTATTAAAATTTTCACAGACTTTTTGTCCACCTATAAAACAGATTTCCATTTGCCTAGCAAATTTCAGCAAATGCCGATGACCAATTTTTTTTATTGAGTAGTGGATAAAAAAATTCATAATTTAGATATATATTCTATTTAATAATTTTGGTCCACAAACATAATTTAAATTTTACTTTTATTTCTCCACACTTAGAGCTGAATAGATAGTTTCTTATTCGAGCGTATCGCATTTCAATGGACATTGTAAATTTTTCAAAGAATTTATAGTCTGAAATGTCTTATAATTATATACTATGTGTGTCTTTATTTCATTTTAAAATTTCCTTTTTATTACTTATCAAGAATAATGACGCCCAAACTCAGATTAAAACTGCATTTTGTATCTTCCAAACATAAGCGAATCCAGAAAATGAAACAATTTAAAATTTTAAATTAGTATTTTGATCCTATATCTTTTAGATTGGAAGAAATTGCCTATTAAGTAAAATAAACTGAACCTTTTTTACTTACTAAAATATTGTACGAAAGTAATATTGATAACAATGATAATTTATTTTTGAATTTCAAAACTCTAATTGTGCAATAGTATACTATGATGTATTTAAGTCAAAACTTTAAAAATTTGATTCATTTTTTATTACAAATGTAATTAAAATCGTAAAATATAATTTTCATTAAACACTTTCTATCCAAGAAGTGACTAAGTGTCATATCAAATGATCGTAGATCAAAATGTCTATCCTGTAAAATATTTTGAATGACATTTTAACTGTGAATGTCGTATAATGCAATTTTCAGATAATATTCTAACCTATGAACATTGTTATGTTATATGTATGCATGTCAAGTAGTCACTCAAATGGCAATCTCGTACTTAAATTTTCATGCTTCAAATGTTAAAAGTGCAATGATAATCCCCTTTTATTTAAAAAGGAATAAATTTAACTTTGAAAACTTTTTCTTACCTTCGAAATCAAATTTTTGATGTCAATAGACTATAAAAAAAACAAATCTGTCATTATAAATAAAAAAAAGTCTATGGGATGGAATTCATGCTTTATTACCTTTTCGCAACTGAATTTCTGTCACATTTAATTGTTTCTCCGCTCCAGACAAAAATTTCTAAGCTTGCTCTATTTCTTAAGATGACCTTTATTGACATCGTTAGCTTTTCAAAAGTAATACTAGAAAATTAAGTAGAAAAATAAATTTGAAAACATAGCAAACCACACTAACAAAAAACGAAAGGAAGTGCCTACAATTAGCATTAAAAAGCATTTATTTTCCCTTCAACTCCGAATTCTCCTTTTTTCCTAACGGCTCTCAACACAATTTTCTTCTACGCCATTATTTTACCAAAAAAGATAATATGGTTGGTTTTTTCTTTACTATAAGAGTTGCATGAGAATTCTTTTCAGTGGAAAAAATCGAAAGATACAAAGCTTTATAAAAAAAGTAATAAAGGCTCAAAAGCGAAAATATATTTTCATTCTCTAACCATTATCCTAATTTTTTTCTTCTAGAAGGGAAAAATTGTCTTTTATTTTAATTTTGGCTATTGCTTTTCTAAAGAAACTCTTTCTTTCTCTCTCTCTCTCTCTCGTTTTTTTGTGTGGTTAAAACAGAAATCTTTTCACCTTCATTGAATATTAACCAAAAACACGGGGGAATTAAAATGAATTTCGGACATGTTTATTTTATCCAAAATATGCAGTTACGAGTAATAGTGTTTGATTTGTTGTTTTACTCGATATGTTTGAACTGATTTTTTATTGATGCTCCAAGGGCTCTAAATAAAACGAAGAATCACGCACCTTTTTAAGCTTTATATAGAGCATATTGGCAAAATATGTTTTAAAAATGTATTATATGTTTCCTGGAATACAAGATGTTACTGTTCACGATTAATTTTATTGATTTTTTATTATATGATGGCTGCATATTTCGAAACACTTTTAAATTGTCCCCTTTGCTTCTTAGTGAGTCCCATATTAAACATATAAGAGCATTTAACTTATATAGAATGCATGCATAATTTACTGTTATCATGTGAGAAAAAGAAATGTAGCTTTAAACTAAAATACTGAAAAAAAAAACCACAGAAAAAAAATATTTCATTGCAAATACAAAATAAGTATTAGGAGAAAAACTTTGCTTCCAGTGTTTTTTAATATAAGCTGTAATGTGAAGTGCTGGCCGGAATAGGCAGGCCAAAAATGCTACACAATAAGCCTGGATATCTGCTCACATAACGACATCGCCACATTAACGAATTTGTGTTTCCATCAATTTCGATCGAATTTGTCAGCTTTCGAGCCAAATACGTGTCATTAGAAAGGGGGGGATGCCTGATTTTCTGTTCCCATTTGTAGCTGAGGCGCATCGAATCCTCTCAAGCACTTGCGGTAAGTCTGTTCTAAGTGAAAGAACATGTTTTGAATAGCTCCAACACTTCAGATCGAACATTTAAGGCAGATTAAAAAGTGTTAAAATGGGAGGTCTTAGATCACTCCCTATACTCACAAGATGTTGCTGCTTCCAACAACCATTTGTTTTGGCCGATGGCAGATACCTGGTTGATCATCATTTCTGCTCTTTCGAAGAAGTAGAAAAAAAATTAATTGATTCGTAGATCGCCTCAATAGAAGCATCTTTT
>JAPMOR010118802.1:0-14203 GCA_026543865.1 Argiope aurantia | reverse complement strand
CCCCCCCCCCCCAGCAAAAATAAAAACTTTCCAGAGTTCCACGCCTAACTTTATATAACAGAAGTTTCAACGGCGCTCTAACATAGTAAGGGTGGAGATCGAGTATTATTCTCGATTATTACCCTCGTCGTCTACTGACCGTGGCGTATGTTATAAAATGGCGTGAGGGTTGTTGCCACACAGTGGAAGAGAAATGATTATAATAACTTCACGAAAAAGCACGCCATTTCTTCACTATCTTGGTGAAAATCTGGCAATTCAGACAATCTAACCTTTTGTAGGTTTGCAGTGATGGATTTACGTATTTTGCGGCCCTAGGCATAGCACAATATGAGGCAGCTTTTTTAATAAGCTGGGCAGTTTAATTTAACATTTCAGCACATTAATAATTTAACATCATGCTAATAATTCCCTTTGGGTTAAGCAATTTTAGTTTAATAACTTTGGCAAATGTATAGGTTTTTACTTATTTTTTTATAAGCCTTCTTTGATGACTAGCTAGTTCACTGGGATTAATACTTACATAAAATATTGAATAGAAAATTTTAACTTGAATTTTTTTAACAGTTTCTTCAGCAAAATATTTTAAGCTCCAACTTTTAATAGTCATATAATTCATTCTATTATAGTTCTCTCTAATTTTCTGTTAGTTCTCGTGAAATGTGAACTTTAAATGGAAGTGGAAGTGATTAAACCTTCAATAAAAATAAAAACATTTTTGCTTAAACCAAACATGTTTTAAAAGAATATGAGTACAAAATAAAAGAATTGCTCAGTATCACAGTCTTATATACACCACAGAATTTTTTTTAAATAATTCATATAAACTCAAAGAATTATTCAATAAAAATGCCTCAGAATATTTTTTAAAAAAATCAGTTATTTAACTTTATTTTCAAAATTTAAATAATGCAAATAATGTCTTGTTTTAGTCAATAAATGTACTAAAAATTATGGTCTGAATTTTATGCAATCTTTCGATCTTGAGGAATCTTTCAGTGCAATATTCTCGACTTTTAAACTTTTAAACAAAAACATTTTCTCCCTTCCATGCCCAAATCTGACCTGGTCATCTGATTGATCAGCGATGTTATAACTTTTGTCTATTTGCTCGAAAAATCTGCTTTTTTTTTTTTTTATGTATGTGTGTGGTGTGCATGGAATTACTTCAGGTAATAAAATGAGTAAATTATTAAATAACATTATTTTTATCAGAATTTATTCAATAAAAAATACGTTATGGTAATTCTGAGATTTTCTTTGGAAAATAAGATTAAAACAAGTATAAATCCTAAGATCTCCTCCCCCTTTATAAACTTGTGCAAATCGTTAATGCGCTGAAAAATATTTGTATAGCTTCATGGCAGCGTTTCTTTATTTTATTTTCTTCCAATATTTTCTGACTTGATAGTTTTTGATAGTTTGAAGCAAGCTGAAATTGAATTAAAGAAATTCATTAATTCATAAAGAAATTGCAACGCAAAGATAACTGTTTTAAGGTATCCGACTAGGTTCTGAGGTAAATTTTTAAATAATGATACAAACATTTTTATTGCCCCAAATAGCTAAAACACGCTTGGAAAGTCACTTTTAGAAGAAAAAAATGCACTCATTCCATTTAGTTTTAGAAAAAACGATTATTTAACGAAAATTTTGCAAAATTTTCAATGCTTGGTAAAACAGAGTAAGTAAAAAAATAATGGAAACATTTAATTTTTATTTCACTTATATATAGCTCAAACTACATAAAATGTAACAGACCATAAGATAAAAATTATTTTAATAAATGAAAATTTTATGAGCGTTTGAAGTTGCCGTTAATGATTTTTTTTTGTCGAAATTTGTTTATGTACTGAAATTAAAGTATCTGTAAGACATGTCTAAATAAAGCTACGCAAAAATCCACGGTCTATCACACTCTCAAAAGGTTTT
Source organism: Argiope aurantia (assembly GCA_026543865.1). Taxonomy (NCBI): domain Eukaryota; kingdom Metazoa; phylum Arthropoda; class Arachnida; order Araneae; family Araneidae; genus Argiope; species Argiope aurantia. The sequence goes on along the minus strand of JAPMOR010118802.1, from coordinate 12,271 downwards.
GAATACATGCATACCAAATTTCATGAAATTTTAATGAATTGATTGAGATATCACGCTTTCCGTGAATCAATCACAGTGAAATGATTATTCTTAAGAAAATGCGTTTCAATGTTATATTTGTAAATTAGTTCATCCAAATGCGCTGGAATAAAATCAAGTTTTTAAGCTTTTTTAATAACAGTGAATAGTAAAAATAGTAAAGTAATAGAGGGTATATAAAAATATCAAATATTATTTTGGAAAATTTTACGGTAAAAATAAAATAACTTATTTTCGGTTAAAAATACCATTGATTTCGATTTCATTTTTATTTTTTGTGTATTATTGAAACCACTGTATCTACAGTTCTAACATATATGAAAAACCAAATATGTTTTAAAATCAACGAATTTTGGACTTTACTTTCAAGATCATAAAAAAGCTCACATTTTTCTGGAAAAAGTGACTTTTATATTTAAAACAGCTTCAAGAGCTGAAGACTTGAAATTTCTTTATGGGAAAAGGGGAAGGAATAAAATTTCAAGGGAAAAAAATCCCTTTCTTAAAAAGTTACCATCATCTTTAAAAGTTGGCAGCTTATCGATATTAGCTTATCAGAAGAATGACATCCATTTCACACAGAGAATGTCACTTTATCTCCGGAAATGAATCTCGCCATTTTAGGGAATGTTTCGAAAGTTATCGCGTATCTTCGGGTTTGCTTTTGATAATGCAGAGAAAGAATTCCCCAATTTCCACACAGAACAAGGGTATTTTGAAAAAAGAAAAATTGGATCCCAGGCACAGCTTTATTAATAAATAGACAATTGCCTCAACAGCTCGTGTTTTGGGGAAAGTTCCTCCAAATTGTTATTTATTTAACAGAAAATTTTAATCATAAAGTGTATTCAGACTAGTTTAGATAAAATTTATCTAGTTCAAATAAACTGTCATTTAAATTTTAGAAGATTATTTTAACGATCTTCGTAACCGATTATCTTTTGCAAAATGTGTATTAGGTTATAGAATAATTTTAGCAAGATGTGCAGTTTTTTTTATTTAAATACTAACCAAGCATAAATTTAAATAGTAAATGAATTGTATTAAAAAGTTGACATTTTAAAAAAAATGCTTTGTTTGAAATTACTTAAAAAAAATTTATATAGGCGAAAATCTGAAGCTAACTTTCTTGAAAATGGCCCGCAATCAAATAATTAATCTCAATTTTCCGAATTTTGCTAGTTAAAATTATTTGAATCGAGATTAAAATCAATGTAATAAAAATCTGGTTTTGGAAACTAGGAAGGAAAAAATGAGCTCTAACATATGCCTTGCCCTTGCTCACAGAGAGTAGACGTGCTGATGTCACAGCAGAAATGCGCTGCTTTCTTTCAAAAGTATAGAAAGCATCAAATTGAAAATTTCTTATTAACGACGCATTTTTTAAATTTTTAAATCAACGTGCCATCTATTACTAACATGCGATATATTTATTCAAAAATTAATAAAATTTTCCTTATGGTATGATTTTTATGCAAAAAATAGAAGAAGTAATCACAACTCCCTAAAAAAAAAAAAAAAAAAAAAAAAAAACTCATGACTGGACGATTTTTTTTAAAAATTGAGCAGTGAAGAATAATTTTGCTTGCGATTGCAAAAAATATATTCGTTACTGAAAACAAAGCGTTTCACTTACTTCATCTAATTAGAATAAAAAAGAATTTAATAATTTTTTGAAGAAATTGTGATAATCATTAATACATTTATTTTGTGTGCAATTGCTATCAACACACAATTCGTAACTGAACACACTTTTTACATCCATAATAATATCAAATGTTGATAATCTCAAATCAGTGATTGAGGACTGATGAAAGGCCATTTTGAACTTGATTGCCTTCTCATTTCATATCATTTGATTGCAAATTTCAGATATGAATAGCTTTTTGTTTTGTTTTCTTTTTCCTGATAACCAAACAATTTAGAATTTAAATCTTTCCGAAGCATATTCAAAGAAAGGTTTGGCTTTCGCGAAGACATCGAGACTTCTAGTGCGTTACGAAGTGCTATATCCATTATAAATGTTAGAAGATCATACAGCACTTTAACGCAATAAAAATCCAGTACATAGCAATAAGAAAAAACAAAGCAATACACATGCGGCATGCTCCAGTCTTCGGAAGCCATGAAGGGAAAATGTTAGTATTCTTGTCACTTTTCTAGCTAAGTGCGAAAAAAAAAAATGACGTGAAATATCCGGTGCCATTTGTTTTTGTATTGCCCTAATAATTACAAGAGTAAGGGCAACCCCCCCAACCCCACTTCCTTGACTCCTTTTACCTAGCTATGCCACTGAGTGCACCTTGCCTCTAATTTATCCTTTGCCTACATTACAAAGGATAATAAAGAATTCAACACACACTCACTTTAATAGAGACTTGCATTTTTCTGTTGTCAGCGGCCTTTGGGCTGGTTAACCAGAATTATAACAACCAGCGTTAATGACATCCAGCCGTTCCTCCTATCTATTCCACTGTGACATTCCAGTTGGACGCCATTCGCGCGTCTTCAGGTTGCGTCCACAGAGGGGGGAGAATGCAATTTGCTTCGAACCGGGCCGTATCTCACCCGAAAGTATTCATCTTGCTCGAAAATGTAAGGGATGGCCATTAGAGTGGAACTCGGTACAGGCATGAATTTAATTAGCCAGTAATTGGTGCAAATAAATTTGCCACTTCGCCGGTAATTATCAAGCTATCGTGCTGCAGCATATCAATTCTTTCTTCTTGAAAGCGTCGGAGGGTTAATTAGGTATGCTTGCGAGGAAAAGGATATTTTTTGAAATTGAAATTTTGTTGATTATTAGTTTTATAATGATTGAAAAATGTCCATTGTCACTTATAAAGTGAAGTTTCTCCTAGTGCTAACCACATACATTTATATTTTCTCGTATGCATACTACAGAAAGAGAACGTACTGCAACCGTCAATAAAATAAAGTCGTAGTTCAGAGCTTTCGAATATATTTTTTAACATTAGCAAAAGCCAGTGCACCTGAATGATGAAATTTTGTATTGTGATCCTTACAACTTTTTTTTTAATTGCAATCAAATCAATCCAGTCTTGTTGCTCTTTAAGAGGTAAAAAGGGTTACTCGAAAAGGAAAAAGGCTATAAATTGATATTTTGTCAGCTTTTCTATAAGCGTTTATGTGAATACAAATAATTCAAAAATATAATAACGGTTTCTAAACGTTCTAATTTCTTCTTGCAAGATATTAATAACTTTTAAGGAATGATTAAAACAATAAACATTGTAAGAGAAATCAGAGTCAAATAATAAAAAAAGATTTAAAATACCTACTACATTTTTATTTAATAGGAGTAGCAACGTTAAAAATTGTTTTCTCAGTATGAGAGAAGTTTTTAATAAATAAAACAAGTGGACTAAAATAAAAGAAAAATTAAAAATTCAGTTCATGATGAATTGAAAAATCCTGGGCAAAAAAAAAAAAAAAAAAACAAAACAAAACAAAAAAAAAACCCCGCGATATATAAAAATTTTAATAAACAAAAATGCATATCTTTATCATAGATGAACATTTCCGTTTGGAGACTTCATTCGGTTTAAGAAATCGCTTGGATGAAACAAAAGTAATGAATTTCGCTCCAAATTAAGAAACAGATTCGTACAGCATAAGCTAAGAATGACACATGATTCGCTGACAAATGCTCATTGCATAAACGATTTCCAATCTTACGAAAATTTATTTTGCACACAAAATTCAATGAAACAGTTTCTATTTGAATTTGCAATTTGTCTTAGAGATGGAATCAATGGGCGCTTTTTGTCTGAAACAGTACTCATAACTTTCTTTCTTGGTAAAAAATATTCGTTCTATACGCAGAAAGCAATTTTCTATTGAAAATCCACATTTCTTGAGAAAAAAAAATCAACACAGATTTTCAATGCACAAAATAATATAAGAGGATTCCACAGTATTTTACAAATTATCACTAAACTTTTAAACATTTCTTATATTCAGAGAAAGCATTTGAGTAACATTTAAAAAAAAAAATGTGTAAATGACTTCTACGGTGTACAAACCATTTATGTGTTTTACTTTTATTTATAAAGATTTAAGAATCCAGTTTTGGAAACCTTACGCTTTATTCTAAGCTATTAAAAAAAATCTGAAACACATTTACGGTTTAATCTAACACACGAAAAAAGAAAGAAAAAAAATTTTTTTTTTTTTCCATGGCCACACCTGTTGAGGGTGGGACAAGGTCGGAACAGGCCAGTAGCCTCTGACAAAACGCACCCGAGATTAAAGGGCAGAAAGAACGGAACAATAATTTTCGATCTGTTGCCTCGATGGGCGTGTAATGGACGGTAGAACATTCAATGCTTCTCTCTGGTGGGAAAGGGGGGGGGGGGGGGGGCATTATTTACATAGACCAAACACGATGAAGAAGCTTCGTAATTTCATGTCAGCTTTGCCATAAGGAGTCCTATAAATTCGGAGATTACTGGGGCTCAGTTGAATGTTTGCTCAAAGTCCTCTTATGAAACGAGCACATAAAAAGCCAATCGTAAAACGGTCCGACATAACGTCAATTACTGTTACACGCGTATATCATTATAGGTCGTATAAGTGACGAGGTATTCGTAAGGGAGGAAAGAACAAATACATTTGCTACTATGGAAAGTATTAAAAGAAGAAATCAATAATAAAAAACATATCCCGACAATAAAAGTAAATGATGTATTATTAAAATTTTTTAACTAAATCGATATCCACCCTTTAGAAAGGAAATGTCAAAATATCTGAACTTTTCTAAAATAATTTCTAAAAGTATGCTGCAAACATCTTTATTCTTACTGATACCCCCCCCCCCTCTCTCATGGCGTCGTCACTTATAAGGATGAAAAATTTAACATATGTAAAATGTCTTATTTAATATTTAGGTTTTTCTGCTTAAGGATATTGAAATGCATTTTTGTTTTCTATCTAGATCTTCAGAAAAGTAGCAATGAATTTATATTAATTAGAAAACTAAGGAACCAAAATTATAGTAGTAACAGCATTACATAGTTCTTATAACTATAACAGCTCAACATGGAATACTGTATAAAAAAAACACATGCTATGAATCGCACGTTTATCATTTTTCAAAAATTTTATTCCGCTGAAGGCATGGCGATTGCTTTTCCAAAATTCTCTCTAGTTGCTTTTTCCTGGTGTTTATTTTCATTGTTTCAGTCATACTATTTCTTTTTTTTAGTTCGAAACTTATGTAATGCTTCCATACATTCTTAATGAAAATAAAGCATCTGCTTTCAACTGTCCCTCTTTTGGTGTTGACGGATGTCCTAAAGCACAGAGGATTTGCTTATTTCAAAAAGGCTTATTTCAAAAACAACGATGGATATAAAAAAATGGCACTGCCGACAGATTTATCTTAAAAACTAACAAAAGCAAATCTCTCTGCCCGATCAAGTTTTATTGCCATATAAACTAATAATTTTTCTCCTTCATTATAGGCTTGTATTTTTTTTAGTGTATCCATTAGGTTACGTGCATTAATATTTATATGAATTCCTATACTATTATTATTTACCCCCAATCATCAGTTTAAACAATTAATTTCTAAACTTCAATTATTAAATAAGTTTAAGCATTATATTCTTTAGTAAACAATCTTACCAATAAGTTTGAATTCTTTTTAACATCTAATCGCAGTAATACCAAAATAAATCGCCGATTTAGGAGAATATACCGTCAAACTGAATGACCGGACAGCCGCAGAACAAAAAGGTATCGTGTTGCGCGAGTAACAAAGCAGATTACGAATGTCATAAGCGGAGAAACATTATGCGAATGTAAACTAGACCAAACAACATTTTCCGTTCAAGGGAACAACCGCACGCCGGTTCTAATGTGAAGCTTCACATCCTCATGTCCCCCCCCCTCCCCTTACTTTCTTTCAGAGAAAGTTATTATACTAGTGCAAGTTCTTATAAAAAAAATCAATGCATTCAGTTTTATTCGCAGTCAGAATCAGAGCTTGAATAATCATTGCCCCCCCCCAAATCGAATCGAAAGTTTATTTTACATTTCCTTCTTTAATGCACTTTTTCAAAACAAAATATCAGTACAGTATAAAATCCGTCAGTTTTATGTTAGCTTCTTCATTAATCTATCGTATGAACACACAAAATCTACACTACATGTTATTCGATACATTAATGTTACAAACGATAATGTTAACGATACAAACTGCATGTTACATTAAAATTATCTTTTTACTGGAATTTGAATAATGAATCGGTCTGGATATTTTTTCATTCTGTTAGAATAAATATTCGACCTTTAATGGTCCAATATTCATCATAATAAAATGGGACTGATAAAATAATTACCGTTCTTAAATAATTATTTGTATGCGATAAATGCAAGAAATAAATACTCCTACATATAAGAATAATTGTTGAGAAATTTGCATATTTTATTTAAAAATGTACTAATATTTAGTTTATGAGATTTAAGAGTTTCTCTAATAGACAGATGATTAAGATGGTTGTAGAATGTATTTTGTCAGATTGCATTTTAAATTCAGTAGTTAAATGTGGTACTTAGACTAAGAGAGATAAGATTAAGAGCGTTTAGTTTTAAGTTTAAATAGCACTTTGAATTAATTAACGAAAAATACCATAGACAAGTTATATGCACTTCTATGCATGGTTCTTCCTTACTGAAGCAATGAAACAGAGGGGACCCCCTAAAGAAGTTTTAACCCCGGGCCTGGCTAAGTTGGGCCCTGCTCAGAATATCCAAGTGATTGAATATGCAACGTATCATTTTTTTTTTTATTTTGAAATCAGTTATTGCAATTTAGCATCAATCTTTAAAGGAGGCATAATTTGTTATTCCTATTTTACAAGAAATAAATCTGGTTAGATTTCTCCATTTTATAATGGCTATCTTCACATAAGGGTGAGGTCACACTAGTGACATCTTCCAGATTCACCGATCTTGCAAACGCGATTCCTTTTCGGTGCGGGGAATTTGACATACCACATGACCACTGATAGGCATCAAGAGAAGAATGAAATGTCATTAAGCTGAAATTCATTTAATATTTTCGTGCCCTTTTTATTTTTAATTTCGAAATAATTCTGTTATTTTTTATCATTTATTTTCGATGTTGTAATCTACCATATCTCAAATCTCAGTATTACACTACTGATAAAAATGGCAGTTTGTGCTTCGACCCTCGCCCAAGTCCATAAACAGTGAGAGAGGTGTGCAGAGGGTCAAGTCCATGCCAACTCACTGCCTGGAATAAAAGAAGATACATCCCTCTTCATATGTGGAGTAATGAAGCCCCACCCAAAAACGCAAGACATGAGCATTCACCGCACGCCGCCAACTGGCTGTTCTTTTTAAATTGCTTTTTGGGTGGAGATAAAAAAAAGTGTATGGAGCGGAATTTTTTTAAATTGGCTTTGGAGGCGTCGGGCTGGTTAAGAGAGGATATATGAAAACAACAGGTGTCTCTTGAATACCAGCAGGTGAGTCACGTTCGAAAAGAAATTTATTAAGAGATTTTTTCAAAGCAGAAGACAATTGTGATAGTTAGGCAAGAGACATCTGCGCTCCTTTGGACAGTTTAAAGAGAACTGTTACTAAGCATATGAAACAATTTGATATGTTCAGCGTTGATCGGGATAAAAATATTTTCTTGTGGTATACTTCAATGTAAGGATTATTTTCTGCAATATATTAAGACATACAAAATCTTTATCTTATTATACAAAATCTTATCATCTGAAACGTTTTTAAGACAAACATATCAATGAATCAGACGTTTTTGAATATATACAATAGTAACTTATTGGGAACAATAACTGACAGTTGTAATGTACTTTATTCCATTTTTTTTTTCCAAATCTTTTTTAAAATGTTATTTAAAAAAAAAGACTTAAATAACATTTTGGAGAAGTTAAAATAGTTTTCATTCATTTTTCATTAGTAAAAATGTGAAAATAAAGCAAACCATAAGTTGTTTCTGACATAAATTATTGAACTCTACTTTTAATCTATTAGTGTTCATCCAGAATTCTAATGTGTTTTGGTAACAGTTTTTTGTCTGTATTCTTGTTCTTCAACAGTGAATATTGTTACAGATTTGTGTTTTGTGTCATTAAAAAGCTTTTTAAAAAAACTTTAATATGATGTAAAAATATGATCATATTTTTGGAGATACAGCGATCAGCCGACAAAACCTTCCTTCATTTTGAATAAAGATAATTTTCGAACCTAAAATCCTTTCGCAATTGGAAAACTCAGCAAGCGTACAAAGTTTGGTAGGATTAAAGCTAGTTGTTTTCGAGGTGATGTGGTACCTGTATAGCCTCAATAATACTTATAAAATGAGCACAATTTAAAAAAATAATTTTATTAATATAATGCAAAATTAATTTCATTACAATTATATTCAGTTGTTTAGCCTTTAATTCTTTATTGAAAATGGAATTAAAATCAATTTTTCCAAATTTCATTACCAGATGGACCGTATGTATGGGATAAACATTTAATTAAATGGCAAGTTTTAAAAACGTTAAATAATTAATCGTTTTAATAGTGCATTATACTGGAAATACACGAATATACAAAATTTCCCGATTCAGAAATATCAAAAAGCGATTGAAAAAACAATTACAAAATTATTATTAATAATAATTAACACTTCAAATTGCACAAAACTTTGCATGAATATATAAAAAGTCCTGATGCTATTTTTTTTAACCTTTGGAATGATGCATATTTTTACATAAATGTTAGAAACGATTCATTGAAGAAAATATTCAATATTATTCGCCAAATAATGCTGAATAGTCGATAATATTAGCATAATAAGAATTTTAATATCAGAGCTAAGCAATTACAAAAAATGTTATACACTCTGTCCCTTTTCTAATTTATTGTCTTTCAGCTTAAACGCAGCTTAAACGAAGATAATACCGCCCCCTCTTTAATTGATTCTTTTGAAAATTAAAGTGGAACCATTCTACGGTTGCAGTCAAAGCAGCCACGTCATTTGATGCTGATGATATTCAGAATTCCTGTTCGCTTTTGCGATCGGTATCTGCGCGTCATTCAACCCCTTCTGCTTCCCGTGGGAGGTCCTCGTGTAAGTTACAAATTGGCAGAGAGCGTTCGTTGCCTGTTCTACGGTATCTCCTGCTGCAGGAGATTGGAAAGAAAGATTCCTTTCCCGCACTCTATTCTGGTCGGTCAAGTTCGCGTGGGCAGACGCTACCTGTTCTTGATGCGTGATGCGCTAAGACACGTTAGGCAAAATAGGTTTCGTAATCTTTATGGGCCACACGAAGCGGTAACAATTGTTGCTACCATTGTGCAGATGGAAGGAAATATGTTGAGATCAGTGCTACAGGTGTGTCACACTTTCGTCTTTTGAGGTTTCTGTTTGTTTCTTGCACTTGCCATAAGGCTGATTTCGAAAACAGAATAAACCCTTCTTATCGAATGTTTTTCTACTTCGCTAAAATACTTCAAAATAAAATCCCAGTAATGCCTATTTTTGAAAGACATTTACCATGCTTTAAAAGCTATTAATGAGAAGCAAGTGAAAAAATTGAATTTTGATTATCACATATGCGGTTTTTATAAAAGAAATTCATATTTTCCAACATTTATGTTTTTGGCATTTCAACTTTATTATCGGAATAGCATCAAGAGAAATATAACCAAAAACCGTCTACAATCTCAGCTACTTTACTCTGTTGTGAAATAATAAATGGTAAATTTATTCTCAGAGACAAAATATTTATCAAAATTAATCTATCCTATAAGATTAAAATTTTCCACTTTGTGTAAGATTTTTAGTGCGTGTGTGGGGAAGGGGGGGGGAATCTATGATGTTTTTGTTCAACGTTCAGAATAGTTCAGCATGTTCAGTGACTTCCACTCAAATATGCTACATGCATCAAAATGTTTCATATGAAATGATTCACAGTTTGGATGTTGTCTGTGCTATAACATCCAAACAGTCATCGGACAGGGACAAACAGGACAGTCGCATACAACAATTATCAAATAGGCAAATAAAATTTAAGTTTCCATCTGCTTTGGATTCAGTTTTTCCTGGCCTATTCACAAAGAAATTATAGCCATTGCCAATCAGGATAAATATTTTGAATTACCCTATGCATTATTTATAGTTTTAAAATTTTAATGAAATACCATGTTGGTCAGTAACTGTTTTTGTGTAAATCCCAAAAGTGACTGAAAACGTTCAAAAATGGAATTTCCTGTATATATGTACACGACTTTGACCTTACGTTTTGACCATGTAATGGGAAAGCACAACTTAGTTTAAATAACTTGAGCCATCAGTCCCACAACGACCGATTCTTTTCAACACAACCACAGAGTGAAATGGGCCAGAAAATCCTCGATTCTACTACAGCAAGCTCGAATGCTGACAGAGTTTTGAATGCGACGCAATTGTAGTGATCTCCCAATAAATGCATGCAATAACGCCAATGAAGACAGATTGGTTGTCGGCGCTCCAGCACCTGGGGATTCCTTTGTTAAGTCTAATGGGAATAGCAAAGCTGAAGATGGGCGAGGGATGGTGAACGTTGCACCCCCTATCCGCGTACAAGAGAAATTCATCTGGAGGGAGGGAGAAAAAGTTACTGAGTGCAGATGAAGTGGAATGGGTGAAAGGTAGCAGGGTTTGTGAAAACCCTTTTGAAGGAGGGTGTTTCAGCAACCCTGGATTCAAATTGCCAGGGAAGAATGCCTTTCATTTAACGGCATTGTGAACCGATTTCAATGGAGACGATCAACACTGCGGCTGCTTATCGAAAGCCCTGCATTCATCAGTTTCGACAAGTAGAGAAATTTATGAGTTTTTAAAAGCTTCGGAATGAGATGGGAGGTTGGAATAAAAAAGCATTCTTCAAATAAACTCGAGATGAAGCAGAGAAAAAAAGTATTCTTTCAATATAACTATTTTTCTAAAGGTCCTTTGAAGTTATTTTCATATAAATAAAAAGTCTAATCGATATTTTTATAAGATGATTAATTATATGTAACGTCATACAAGCGACAAGCTAGATCCAATAAAAAAAATTGGTTATAGATAGAAAAAGGAATTTTTAAATATTCTCACAGAAAAAAAGGCAAGAAAGTAAGAATAAGAAAAGGTAGCACAGTATCAAAGAATATAAAGAATAACGGAATTGTTACTGCAACAAAGTAATGGCGTCGCCTACCCAAATAACTGAGCGGCTAGTTTATCGTAGTTCAACAAAAGGTTTAAATCATCCGTATACGTCATAATTTGATGCAAAAATTGCTTGGACTCGTCAAATGTACTATGGACTCTGTAGTGATTCATTTTAACTCATCAGACTGTCTTCTAGTTAGTAAAGATAACTGAATGGGTAGTGGAACTATGATTTTTGATATTTAATCCATTTTAGACAGATTTTTTTTTTCCAAAAATGACTCAATGATAGTAAATTTCGCCGGAAATGTTTTGAAAGAGCAATTTTTGAGAGATAAGCTTTAGAGCCATTTCCGTTCTGAGAGTACTTATCTTCTCTGACAACCTAAGTAAAGAATCATTGGCAAAAAATTCCAGATTATAGACGTTGCCACAGATGCTTCTAGTTATCAGGTTCGAATCGTAGACTTTTCCGTCTTATCTAAACATTGAAGTGATAAATAAGCTTTTACAGGTACAGAGTCATTATTCTGTGCTATTGCGTGTGCTCTTTTATCAGCAGTGCTATGTTAGTACAGCAAAGTCCGGCTTTTTTAAAAATAAGCCTTATCAGACAGCCACACCTGTGGCTCTTGCGGTTTAACAGAAATGTTTTGCTTTGAAACATGTCTGCTTTTAATTTTTGTTAATATCTCTTCAGCAACATCTTCTGTTTATATCTTAAGTAATTGAAACCTCATACAATTTACTACTTTTAATTATTTTATGTGCATCTTCATACGTGTAATAAATTTTGAGAATTTCAACAAGCAGTGCATAAATTAAAAATCTTTTATTCTGCGTTATGTTCTATTATATATTAATTCTTCGTTTGGTATTAAAAAAAGATGCCCGCCCATGCATGCCCGTCACCAAAAAAAAGACGCTTGAGCTCTGGTTTGCTCTTAAAACATTGAATTAACTCAATAAAGCATTGTTATACTCACACGAGGGAGTAAAATAAGCAGTATTGATTACTTTTCAGGG
>JAPMOR010118793.1:0-12695 GCA_026543865.1 Argiope aurantia | reverse complement strand
GCGTATGCAAAAAAGAGGCCCTATTGTTAGCATTGTGCATTTATGCCAGAAATCCATCGTATTTAAAATGATACTTGTTTAAACTAGATAGAAAGCTTACAACTCCGCCGATTTCGAAGGATGTGTGGCCTGGTGGATCAAGCTAGTTTGTATATTTTTGTGTGTTTCCGGTTCAAATCTGGGGGAAGATTAGTTTTACTTATTTTCTCTTCGTTTGTAATTTTTTTAATACTACACATCAATCTAATTCAAAAATTGCTATGTATTATTCAGCTCATAAAATTAAAAAAAAAAAAATTATAAAAAAGTATCAATAGAATTTAAATTATCTTTTATTTCTACACCTTGCGCATGCGCAAAAATGGTCTCTATTCTTAGCATTGTGGTTTTAGACCAGAAACCCATTTCAGACAATAGTTTTTTAATGGAGCTTGACAGCTTACATTTCCACCCGTCTCGAATGATGTGCGACCTCAAGGAGGAAGTGACATGCTAGTTCGAAGCAAATTTTAGGTCTCTGGTTCAAATATGGGAAAAGAAAAACAGTTTTATATATTTTCTCTTCTTTTACAAATTTTCTAATACTATACTTCAATCTAATTCAGAGGTTACTACAAATTATTCTGCTAATAATACTTCAAAAAATAAATTTTTATCTTAAACTCTTAATAGAATAAACACAAATTTTATAATTCCAAACTTTGCGCATGCGCAGAAATTTTCCTTTCCTTTTTAGACCAGAGACCCATCGTATTTCAATCAATAAGTGTTTAAACGAGCTTGAGAGCTTACATCTCTGCGTGTCTACAAGGATGTGTGCGGCCTAATGGTTTAAACCGCAGGCTAGATCGGGCCTTTTTTGTACGTCTCCGGTTCGAATCTGGAGGAAGAACGATAGTCTTATATAACTTTCTTTCCTTTTTTTAAATTTGTTTTTTCTAATACTATACTTCAAGCTAGTTCATAGGTTACTAAAAATTATTCAGCTGATAATACTTCAAAAAAGTAATTTTTATCTTAAACTATTAAAAGAATTAACACAATTTTTAAATACCATACCATGCGCATGCGCTAAAATGGTCCCTATTCTTCGCATTGTGATTTTAGACTAGAAACTCCTCGTATTTCAATAAATAATTGTATAAAGGAGTTGGAACGCTTACATATCCGTGGATATCGGTGGATGTGTGGCCAGGTGGATTAGGATGTGTTCTTGTTCGGATCTTTTTTGTAGTTCTCCGGTTCGAATCTAGGAAAAGAAAAATAGTTTTATCTGTTTTTTTTTCTTTTTCAAATTTTTTTTCATACTCTGCTTCAATTTAATTCAAAGGGTACTACGAATTGTTATGTTGTTATTTCTTCCAAATGTCATTTTATTATCTCAAAATATTAATAAAGTTAACAGAATATTATAATTTCACACCATGGGCATGCGCAGAAAATAAATTTGAAAGCTTATATCTCCGCCTGTCTCGAAGAATGGTAGGCCTTTTGGATTAAGAGACATGTTTGTTCGGAATAGTTTGTCGTTCTCCGTTTCGAATCTGGAAGAAGAAAAATAATTTTATATATTTTCCCTTCATTTTTAACTTTTAATACCAGTTATTAATCTAAATCAAAGGTTACTACGAATTATTCTGCTGATAATACTTCAAAAATACATTTTTATCTAAAATTATCAATAGAATGAACACGATTTTTTAGTTCCACTCCTTAAGCATGCGCACAAATGGGCCCTATTCTTAGCAATTTTATTTAGCCCAGCAATCAATTCAATGCCACGAATCAAAGCGTCTGTGCTATCATGAAAAAACACAACCAAAAAACTGAGTCATTAACGTTAAGCCTTACAATGGTTCTGAGGGGAGCGAAACTGAAAATACTATCGACTACGAAATGAAGTGAAATGCATTAGAAAAGGCTCCATTCCATGAATAAATTGAATACTCATCCTGGAAAAAACAACTCCTTAGATAAAGGGTTCCTGAAACGTGACCTACACTTAATGTTGCACCAATATTTTTTTCGCACAAATTAAATGTTGACCATACCTAAAAACATCAGATTTATGCATTTGTTTTGTTTTCGTATTTTGAAATGGAAAGAATATGGCCTCATGAATATAAGTTTTCTGCTTCATTATTTAATCTATTTTGGGGCTTTTGAAGCTTTGTCAGAGACATGTCTTAAAATAATATCTCAGACTGCAATGATATATATTAGACTTAAAATTATTAATAATCCTGTTCGGGGAAAGAAAATTGTTATTCTTTTATGTTGATCTTAAATTTTGTTATTTGTCCTAAATATGGGCGTCAAAATAAAACCGCGTAGTAGCTAGATTCTTATAAAAATAATTTTATGTTTTTTGGAATTTTAATCATATACATATTTTAGCTTTCAAAGCATTTTTTACTCATCATTGCAATTAGCCTTAATAACTTTCTACCATTCAAGAATCTCTATATTATTCTGTAAAAGAATGTGTTCCTGACATTTTATTTCATAAAAGAAATAGTTTTTAACTTATATGTTTTCTTAATGTTCAGTTATTTAAATGTTCAATATATTTCATAATTTATGGTTACAAAAACTATTTATTCTAAAAATAAATGCTTCTCAAATTGGTTCATAGATGGCACCATCTTCGTAAACTTACTTTTAGCTCAATAGATACATGAATCGCCACAGAATATCCCGTAGTTTCTTGAAGTAATCTGTTGTCTTTCTGAGACCAAAGTCTAAGACGCCCGGAAGCTAACGCGGTTAATTGCATTGTTTGATGTCTTCTGATTTGGAAAATTTTTCATTAAACTGAAAATATTTCATTCTTTATTACAGTGATTCACTCGGTGCTTCATTGCTTTATGTCTATATGTAATAATGATAAATATTATGATTTAATCAATAATTAATGCATCAAAACTATTTTCTCACATTTTACTCTCTGGAATTAAAAATATTGACTTCTCTGTGACATAATGTGCAAAAATTTATAAATG
The DNA here is from genome assembly GCA_026543865.1 of Argiope aurantia. Taxonomy (NCBI): domain Eukaryota; kingdom Metazoa; phylum Arthropoda; class Arachnida; order Araneae; family Araneidae; genus Argiope; species Argiope aurantia. The sequence continues at coordinate 9,693 of JAPMOR010118793.1, read as the reverse complement.
TAATACACGAAATAGTTAGAAAAAATCGATTCAACATTTCATCTTTACAAATATGAAACATTTAATGTCTAGAAAAATCAATTATAAATCTCAATTAATGTTCTTATTACATTCCATTGTATGACACCTCCAAAAAGTTTCTTCAAATGAAGAAAATCAGTCATATTAATGAAAAATTCTGATTCGTTTCAAACACCATATAAATCTCCGAAAAACAGTAATGCACTCAATTCTTAGCTATGATTCCATAAACCACTGTTTAAATTTTCTTCAAGATTGTCACTATAAAATGAAATTTGCCCTTAAATCATCTGTACTACTAAAGCGTTTCTTCCCTTTCTTTGAAACAGAAAAATCTGGATCAGCAAGCTTACACGTAAGAAAAATGGCATCTCATCTCATGAAATTAAAGCAAAGACTGGTTACTTTAATAGCAGTCAGGAAATATAAAGTCAGGTGATATGTAACTGTATCTATTCAACAAAGAAGATTCATTTTTGACTCCTTGAAGAGCAATTTTAAATTATTCCCAATATTGTATTGTCTCCTGTCTTCTACAGTAACAATATATTTATTAAATTGACTCCTAAAATTTTAATTCACCTTAGTTTAATCGCCAACTCTTGGACGCATTGCACCGATCTCGTTAACGTACAGAATTTGAAATGTATTGGAAAATGAATGAATCTCATCAATCTCATCAACCGGCTCAAAAATTAATTCATAAAAAAACAGGAGACATGCGGACATTAATTTCATTAGTTCCAATGAAAGCCTAAATAGAGCAAGTTCCGGAGTCGCAAATTTTTCCTGTGTCACTTATTCGGTTCAGTTACCTCTCCTCAACCATAAAGTATAATAAAATTGGTTTTTAAAAATTCAAAACATCCTATATATTAAGACGACAATACTAATCCGTCGGTAAACAGTTTTGAACTATAATTTTTTAATAGAAAAAAAATTACTCTAAAATTTAAATGTGTGTATGTATATATTTACTTTTACTTCAAATTTTCATCAAAGGGGCTTATTAAAGAATATTAAAGAATAATTCAACGTGACAATTTTACTTAAAATAAAGGACAAATATTAACAAATGCCTTGATATATATATTAGGGATTTAAATAAATAAAAAGTGGAAGAATATGTTTTAGAATTTGTCCTTTGCGTCTCTACTAACCTCGATGATAAATGAAACACAACAACAATAAATCAAACATACTAGATGGCAAGGTATGCATCGCATATCATCTCGTGAAATCTATACGTCTGGTTGTGAGTAAATTTGTTCAGACAGCCTTTGTCGGCTGTAATTAAGTCTCAATTTTCTTTTGTTGGAGGATACATAGATTTGTTATTCAGTTATTATGAAAAATATTCTAATTTAATAAAACCGATCGTTTTATTTTATTTATCATCTTTATTGTTATTTATTTATTATTATTATTATTGAATATGAGTATTGCAAACAGGATCGCTCGGTATTTAAGTCTTATGTGAAATATAAAATATTTTTCATAATTTATGTAATATCTCAAAGAATAATTCAACAAAAGTTTCTCAGATTCAGCATAAAATTCAGTTTTTCGTTTTACTTCCAAAAGGATTGAAATGAAATCAATAATAATATTTTGTTCCGGCCTATAAATATATTTCAAAAATTATGAAGTCTAAATTTAATGCAGTAAGGTACCATATTCTGAGAAATATTCTGGACATAACAAATTTTAAATAAATGAATGAATGTTTCTATTTTTCACGATCACCTAAGACTTATTTATGAAGTTTTGAATGTTAAAAATTTAGAAAAACTCAACATTTTCATAATCTTAGACCAATTAATCTTGAGAAACCTGCGCGCTGATTGGTGTATTTTCTTTGAAACGATCGATGGAAAAGCTAAAATTATCCTTTTTTTATTGAATAGTGATATTCAAATTTTCATAAATCAGTCAGTTTAAGTGATTGATTTACTTGATTGGAAATTAACTCTTTTTATTTAAAATATTAGTGTTTCAAGAACATTTTGTTAATCGTGATTTCCACAGCAGAAGGTTTATGTAAAATCAAAAATTCGTTATTTATTAGAGCATTTATTGAATCAAGTTACATAAAATATAATCATTTTCCATTTAGACCATTTTAGCATATCTGTGTCTTACTAAAGGTTTACAAATTAGCTGTGTGGCCCTGATTTGAATTGATATCCTGTTCATATTAAACAAAATTTGCCTTAAAATAAAACTGATTTATTGGATTAATAATATAGAGGGTGTAAAAGATCATAAAATAATTTTTCTTGAATTAATTTTTAAGAGAGAATAATATTTCATATTTGTTTCATTTCTTACAGACACGTGCCGAAAATTATAATTTGCAGATTTCATTTCCAAAAAGATTTAATTTATTTTTAATTGGAGCTTTAATCAATGTGATGGCAACACTTTGAAAAAAGCTAATTTTTCCCCTTGAATGCGAAACGTGCTCGTGCAGCTTAAATTTTATTTTTATTTTGTAAGAAAAAAAATTGTTGAAAAATATAGTTAAAATATTTATTTAAAAATTCATTAAAAATAGAAATTTAATTTTAAGCTTAAAACATTGGCATCATTTAAAAGATAAATTTTTGATCTTTAACTTGATGTATAAATCTTTTTTGTGCGGAAATATTTTCGGAAGTTATAGCAGAAACACGCCAAAATTTCGCTTAATTTTTAAATAAATAAAATTCTAATTAAAAATTCGAAAAAACAACCCCCAGGTGCACATTCCCGGCCTCCAAGGTATACACGTGCCAAATGTGGTAACTGTAGGTTGAATGGTCTGGCCTGTAGAGCGCCAACACACACACACACGCATTGAGCTTTATTATAAGTATAGATTTACGAAAATGACGTTCTCAAGCAAAGTGATAACAGTTTTTTGAAAACTGTAGTTTTCAATCGGTCAGACGAAGAAAGGCAATACAGATTGATATTTTCTAACATAAGACACCTTCAAATAAATTGCTGATGGCATTTCACTTTCTTTAACGATTGACGAATGTGCATTTAATTTTCTATTTTGAATAGAATTGAAAGTCTCTTGTTTTTTTCTGCTTCATTTAACTCAATCTTGAAAGTAAATGTTTTCATTCTGGTCACTGTGTTGAATCATAAGCTTCGTTCGTGTTTGGAAAACTTAAAAAAATAGGTTACGAATAATGAAAAAACGAAAACCAATATAAATAAAAACTGAAGTGAAAATTCCCCAAAACAATTATTTCATAACACTTAATTTTACAAGTAATTAGCCTTTTTAATATTAATCTTATTATTTGTTTCCCAAAGGCAAAATGAATACTATAGATTGTTTTGTGAAAATATTCTTATGGTCTGTTAGAATAAGAAATAAACATAAAACTATGTTTTAAAGGGATACAAGATGAAAAGGTGACTTTAAGTGCTATTTAGAAAAGATGAGCTCTCCATTGATTTAGTAATAGTGGAGAAATATTGAATTTTAAGAAAAAGTGAAAAATTTCCTATCGAATAAAGAAAAGATATTTTAAGTCACAGAAGCCTTTTTCTTGCATTTATGTTTTTAGAAAATGTGCTGATGATGTTCCATATTTATTTTATTGCATAGACGTGTGTTAAAAATTACATTTTCTTAGGTTTAGTCTTTCTGTGGGAGTTAATCTATTAGTTTGAGCTTTTGTCATTATGATAGCAAAACATTGAAAGAAAATTCATTCCATACATGCATAATGTATTTGTGCAAGTAAAATATTTTTTGTGAGGCTATGTGTCTATGCGCCAAACATATTGCTGAAAAAGTAGGTATAAACTATTTTATTAAAAATTGATTGACAATTGAAAACAATTAATTATTTGTTTGTTGTAATATCCGAAATTATTACCTAAAAACTTGAAATTTAGATTCTTCAGAAACGGAATAAGACTTCTAAACTGTTTTTTAGTATGTAATAAAAATAAGAAAATTTAAAAGTTCTTATAAAGCATTATTACATTTTTAATTCCTCTTACAGAAGTTTTATCACATGCAAATGAAATATACTTTAATTGAATTTTCATTCCTCGTTACTGAAAAACACACACAATTTGAAGTGCATTTTAGGTTACATTAAATAAGCTTTCTACATTTGAAAAGGTAAAAACAGTTATCTAAAAGGTTCTTGAACATTCACGAAAATTACTTCTCTGTTCCAGTTTCAATGCAGAGCCGATTCATTCAGCTGGACTTAAAATTCTCGAAGGAATTTCCATTCCTTGTAACTCGGAAAAAAAAGCTTGCAATACATTTTAGCTTATATTATGTTACTGTTATGAGGAATTCTTGTCGTAATAATTGCACCAGATGCAGACTTAAGGATAACTAGACCTCCGCCAGGTATATTTGGTCTGTGTGAATAAAAAAAGGTCTTTGTTGAGTTGAGAAGGCGATCTTCTGAATTATGAAAAACCTCCCTAAAGATCCAGAATTCTGTTGTAGAAAATGGGGAAATGTTAAGCCAAATTTGCTCATTTTTGAGACTCCTGCAACTTCATTGAATAAATGCCACAAAGAAAATGTCAAACACCTTCAAAATAGAGAGAGAAAACTTTGAGGAAAGAAAAGGTTTAAAAAAAGAGAAAAACTAGACGAAAGAAAGAAAGGAAAATTAAAGGAGAAACGAGAACTATAAAAAATGGAAAGATTAAGACCCAAATTTTTCACCGCAAATACTTGCATCCAACTGCATTGGTTCGCAGTTAGATTTGGCAAGGATTTAAGTGCTGTTTTGATTGGCGAGTCAGATTTTTCACCCTGATTAAATAAGTTACAAAAATTTTCAAGAAGAGTCTCTGCTGTTTTTTTAAATATTTCTGATTGCAGTGCCATTTTTTCATTAATAGCTTGAATAATAGATTTTATTTTGTCATTAAGGTTTTTTCGATCTCGATAATTAGCGCATTTGCTTTGATGCCTGTAGAATATTTTGTGGATGTTGATCGATTTAAAATTCTACGCTCCTCATCTGTTGTTATGTGACTTTGACACTTTAGCTTCAATATTTGCTGTTCGTTAATGCATAAGGGACAAAACTTCACCGTAGCTGGATGCGCACCTTGACAATTGATACATTTTTGCTGATTCGGACATTCAACATCATGAGAGGTGCCTCATATGTGCCATACTTTTGTTTATCGCAAGTGTTAGACGGGTAGACAAAACTGAAAAATTTTGCATAATGCCTTGGTCAACAAAAGGTTGGAAGTTTTGATTTGGGAACAAAATTTTCATTGAATCTGGCAAGAAAGTTCCAAGAATGGTGATAAAGACAGGTGAAATTTAAAAAAAATTAATTTTGTTTTAAAAATAGACGCATTTTAGTGATTTCTATATCATTTTTTACTTAGTTCTTCTACTATATTTCTTCAAGTGGTCCTTTGGTAGGCCTATCAAATAAAAGAAAACGAGACATTATGTTCTCCCATATTGCGTCCGTTGTAACAGGTATATTCATGGCTCTTTCCAAGTTTAGCGGTTTTGCAGCTAAACTTGGATCTTGTGTCCATTTGTTCGTGCCGGGTAAATTTTATATTTGAAATACATGAGTGTCGGTTAATTTTTTTCCTCAATACATTCTTGCAGTACAAAAGGATTCATTTGGCGAATATTAATCTTATTCTCCAGATTAGATATGATAATATTTCCTCGAATTATCTTTGGCCGAATCTTAGAACAAGTTCATTTGTGGTTTTAATAGTTTAAAATTTTTTTAATAACTTGTGGATGCATGTTAAATTTATCAGTGACTGAATTTAATGAAAGTAAATCATAATCAAGATTCTTTACAGTCATAATTCTGTGGTTGAAAAAAAAGTTGATAGATCTAAATTTGAAAATAAAAAAAGGATAGATCTTACATGTTTTATTAAAAAAATAAATAGGAAACACTCCAGAAGTAAAAAGAAAAACAGCAACAATACCTTTTGCAAAATCACGTGAAATAATATTGATCAAAATTTCTTATTATAATTTGTCATTATATTCTATATGGAGAGTAGCAAGATGAATGATTCTGAAAAAATTTATAATGTTTCGCAAAATAAAATTTTGTGATACACTAAACTCAAAAACCATTCATTCCACAATATTCTAAGATTATTTGAAGGATTATAGAAAAAATTATCTTTCCAACCGTCGTATCTTTTGCACACCTATTTTTTACATTTTGATTATAGGTATTAAAATTAAAAATCTCAGCAATATTTTAAAAACTCCTTACGACTTTCTTCAGATTTTGCTTTATCTATTAAAGTTTAAAGACAATTTTATTGAAAACTTTCAACAGCTTATTTCTACTATTAAACAGCCAATAATGTTTGATTTGAATTTCTTTGTCTGTTTAATAGCAGAAATGAAGTGCTGAAAGTTTTCAATAAAGTTGTCTTAAAAGTTTGATTTCATTTTTCTTTGGCGTAAGAATCCAGCTTGGCTAAATTACGCCACTTCTACTGTATGGTGAGCATCATTTAACCCTTTGCAATACTCATATTCAAAATATTTGTTTATTTTTTAAGAAAATGCCGTGGGAAAAAATCAGATGGACTTTCTAACTTTAATTGACAAAACAATCCATCATAAGCTTTGAGAATTCTTCATGATTATTTGAATTTAAAATAAGTTATAATTTTTAAATCATAAAAAAGATGCGGAAAAGGTTCAAATCCGAAAGGTCGCCAAATCATGAGAAAGTGGACGATATTAAATAGCTAGAAGCACCTTTCTTTTTTAGGTTTACTTTAAATTTATAAAATTAGCTTGTTTCCAAAGATCTCGTCATTGCATTCTATGCGTTATTATTCAAGAGTTTTATGCTTATGTTATTTAGAGATTTATTCTGATCACTATATAAAAATATAAAATGTAAGTATTATTAAATATCTGTGTTCCCATAGATAATAAATAAATTCATTAAAGAAATACATTATCTTTTCATATTTGATATTTTTTAATTAGTGAAAGAAATTTTGTAAAATTTATTGCATCTTCTCCGATTCTTTTAATTCTGGGCATTTTACTTAAATTCTGTTGGTGATTTATTTCCTTTCTATAAATATAATATAAACATTTAAAAAAATAGTCCTATTGTCGGATTTAAGTGATATTATTCTCAATGTTAATTTTAACACACTGTCATTTATATCAAAAATTGCCTACATTTTTTCTTATGATTGCTAATTGTCTTTTAAATATCTCGAAATCATATGAATTGGTCGCAGCAACGTATGAAATACGGATTCTGATTTTTGAGTAAAATCGTAAATTTTTGATTAGCGCAATAATTACTTTCGTATGCAATGTAAATCAATGCGATGCATATTATGGTAAATCTCTTCTTTCGTTCATTTGAACCAGTTTTGATTTTATGCAGCGTTTTCTAATATTTTATTGTGATGTTGATTATTGCATTGTTTTGTTGTTTATTGTAATGTTTTATATCGTATGTTTTGAAATGAGAGGGGTGTAACATAACCGAAAGATTAAGTCACCATAAACAAAACCTAAAATTTTCAAATTATCCTTGTTCATGTAAAATTATTTACAATTCAAAGATTTCTGATATTCTTTATCCATTTTTTCAACGTCTTCTGTTCTGAAAATTTAACACAGCTGTTGGAACAATGAAAATGCCTTAATATCTAAATTTTAATGTGTTTAAATACCATTGCCCGAGACAGATTACTACAGGATTTAAACGAACCCATTTTTGAATTCAGCCTGTAGAAATCAATCTTGGAATTTCTATTCTTTGTTTCTGATTCAAAGAAAATGCTCCGGTTCATTCCAGTTTATATTTATAAGACATCAACTCAGGTTAAGGAATTCCCTGAAAAAATGGCTTGATAAATTGAGGCATAAAACATTTAACAGAACATCCCTATATTGGACTTTACAATATGTAGCATAGGATAATCCTCTTAATGATCAATGGCGGATGATTAATTAGGATTCCTTCGAATAGCTTTGTGGATTTCAGGTTTCGTTACTGTAAAGGCGATGTATGCAGACTTGTGATTATTCGATTACTTCGAGCAACCATTAGGAGTGTACCGAACTGAATCTGACGAGTTTAGCCCTATTTCAATGGATTTAATTATGTCTTTTGTAGAAAGTGTATGCCGTTGCTTCTTAATAATTAATTTTCTGCAAAGAGGGTAATTGGATGCGCATTGCAGTTGATCGAAAATCAAAATGCTTAGTCTCAGCAAGCAGAAATAGGCTTCCACGATAACATGGAGACATTTGAAACCAGGGTTTTGAATTTATGGATTATTTATGGTTAAGAGGAGAGAATATCAGAAATTGATTGCAAAGACGCTAAAGAAAAAATAAGTTCAAAGAAATGGTTAATTCGAAATTTAATTAGGATTCTTTAATTCGATCATTTTTCTTGTTCTTTCAAATTTTAATAACCATAATGTGGAGTCATTGTCAATAACTCAGATTAATGATCCGGATCAAATTTTTATTATTTATTAATGTTAGTAAGTTAAAATATAGCAATTAAGATTTTAATAAAAGTTATTTTTATTACTCACTTATTAATTCTGTATCATTTATTAAAATTATCAAAAATTAAAGATATTTTTTTCTGTTATTTCTACTTTAAAAATTATTATTTTCCACATATTTTTAGATCTAGCTTTCCTTAGTTTGAATTTCTGAAAATCCGACAATTTTCTGTGGTTGTGTTAGCTTCGAATTCCTTTACATTTAACGAGCTCACTGCCATTATTCGGCAGTGATTAGTGATCAAGTGAATCAATATCTATCTAGTAAAATGCTTTCTTATTTGCTTTTTTAATTGCAGCAGAGAAGAAAATAACTAATTAGATATCATGTACGAATAGCTGGTGATTCACGTGCTCAGAAACGTGTTAAAACAAGGAGTTTTAAACAAAACATAGGTTTGTTCTACTCGAAGCAAATTCTACATTGACTGAGAACTTTTGATATCACGTGAATGGGAGGGAGACGGTAATCAACATGTTCAAACCAAAATGAGAAAACGTTGCCTCATGTTGTTCAAGTGTCGGTCCTTGTTGTGGATTAACCCTCTGCACTCTGAAAAGTAGTTAGATGCATAACTGTCCACTTAATACAAGAACCTGTTTATTGTTCGAAAAAATAAATTAATATAAATTGTTTTAAGTTGAACTTCCCCTAAAAATGAATCTACGTCTTTTCACCATTCTGTAGGCATTTTTAACAATCAAAATAGAAAAATAAAGCGTCAAAATGATACAATGTCTTGAATGGTGCCCGAGAGGAGTCATCAGAGTTCAAAGGGTTAATATATGAACATGCAGGCATTGTGCAAGATTGACCACTAAGTCTTGAGCTTCCAAATATGTTGGGGGGCTATGTGTATCAAATGGTAAAATCTTAGGTTCTGGCCGAAAGGTTCGAATTTTGAATCCTGATTCAATGAAAGATTCCTCACATATAATATTATGGGTACGTTGTACGTTTATCTTGTTTCATGGATCAAGTGCCCTCCCACTGGTATGGTGAGGATTCTCAGACGGAGAATCATGGTTCAAAATTACATGGTCTGCCCCCAAGCAATTCTTGTGTTTCTTTAACTTTACTAAAAAGCTTCCAAAAGTTCTGGAGTTTAGTAACGGGTAAAAATTTTA
>JAPMOR010118789.1:572608-598776 GCA_026543865.1 Argiope aurantia | reverse complement strand
ATTTGAAACTAATATTTACGTTTTCATTTTTTCACTCGCATTTTCTGTTTTTGCTAGTTTCATTTGATTATTGAATTTACATTCCAAATACTTGCAAAACAAAATGAAAAGAAACCAATGCCTACAAATCTTGTTTTTTATCGACTTTAATAACGCAATTCAATTAAATTCAACTAAATATATATGTTTCATAACAATTACCATGTTCGTAAGCACACTCGCCTCATTGCACACTACCGAGCAAGGGATAGAGCTTCCTAGTGCCAATTTATTCATTTTAAATGAAAATGGTATTTAAAAATCCTTTATAAGATAAGTCATAATAAGTTATTGCAAGATAAGTTTCAATACTGTCGAGAGTGTGAGATGAATTAATTTAATGAATAAGAATTGTCAAATTCCTTCTTTAAAAGTACATCAATTAAAACATGCGGACATGTCTCGTTTAAACATCTGATATGTGACATTATTAGGTGATGCATACTAATTGCCTTTAAGCCTTTCACTATAAGCACGTATGAAACTTTTATTTTGAAAACCTTTATTTTCCTTGTTAAGTTACATTTAAAATCTGCGTTAATCATTACATATCAATATCATTCTAACATATTTTCATAATATGTGAAACAAATACCTAGTACAATGCTTAATAAATAATAAACGCAGAATAAATCTTTAAAAAAATGAATATTCAGATTATACTTTTAAAAAATCAAGATTATGCTCTTTGAAAAATAAGTGAGCTGCACATATTCTGGAAAAGCTGTTTCGATTTGCTGATATAGAAAATATAATTGGATAATTTGAAATTATTTCGAGACTGCAACACAAATTACTATTTTCTTACTCCACTTTCGCCAAGATTCACAATAATTTAGGTTTAAAAAGTAAAGTAAAAAGTAAGTAAAAGTAAGTAAACCATTTGTATCCGATAAAATGATAGAATATTACTAAATATTATTCCAAAAGTCTAAAAATATCAAATCATTCAAAAATTTCCTAATTAAGTAGAAAAATAAATAATTTTGAGATTTAACTCAATTTCGTCCCCCATACCCCCAGTATTAAAAAAGATATAAAAAATATGGATAGCAAATACAAATAGATTTTTAGGATTTAATAACAAATTTATTTTTCGGCAGTCCAGCTTGTCGACAAAAGTTTTTATTCTCAGAGAGCAATTATTCATGCGTTAAAATTCAGTGTGCACAAACGAAATGAAAGTAGAGTTTTAAAAAATTCTTAATTTAAATGTTGTAAATAAAGACAAAAATAGACAAGAAAAATACAGAGTCTTGGAGGTATTATGTTCCGTAAAGCTTCGGGGCTGAAAGTAAATAAACGAGTACATCTCTAACATTTGTAAGTACTTGTATATATTTGCGCATCTGCAGTAGCTCGGTTCACTGTGAACAATATTTATAGGGTGCTTGATATAAAGAAAGGACAATTCCACGCACACATAAAAATATCATACTTACTCCTGCTTGTCTAGTACAAGATCTACCGGCACAAAATCATCAGCGATTCCACACATAAAAACACCTGTCAGGTGAATCGATACCGTATCGATACAACTTCAACATTATACTCGCAAATGATTTACAGATGTAAAAAATGTACATTATTACATAACACTGCTGAATCCGATTTGTAGTAGTTGCGGTTGATGCTTTTTTTTTTTTTTTTACACGTATAACGCGTTGAAATAAATGTAAACATTTGTAAGTAATGTTGAATGACTTCTACAGCTAAAGGTCAAACATTTGAAGTTCCTCAGAAAAAAAAAAAATGCATTATTCATAATCGAAAAGACATTAAATAAACAAGTGTAAAAATAAACTGATTAACAAAATGAATATTAAATTACATCATTAAAAGTTACTCTTTATGTGCACATTTATTAACCTTAAGTTGAAGTTTTCCAATTTTAATCTCCAATTTAACTTAGACTCGGTTATCTTTTTCTTTGACCCAGAATGGCGAGAAAAATATCATTCCCCTGGAATTAAATTTTAATGAAATGTTAAAAACCTTATATCATATTTAGGATTAAAATTTTTTTTTAATATGTATCAAATTTACATGTTTTATTTTTCGGCTACATGACTCACACTTATCGTCTTTTACTATACCCACAAATTCTTTTTGAATAGTTAAATTAGAAAAAAAAAATCTTAAAAATTTTATATTTAACTAAATTTGGGGGGGGAGGGACATGGTATAGATTTTTAGCACGGGAACACACAATTAAATTACTTTTACTTTGTGATAAACTGAGTTTTAAAACCAGTTCAATAATTTTACATTCATTCAAAATAATATTGGATAAATAAAAAGATCAATTTTAATTGACACGCATTTGGCTCGTTCGAAAGAAATATTATTTACGTTTTTAATTCCAACTGAACTGACTTTTCACAGACATTCCAGGTGTCGCTGTGAAATATTGCGAGAGCGAATAAAAGGAAATTGCTTGTCATTTTCATTTTCTTTCATTATTTTTTAAATCGTCATGTTTAAAAACGACGACATTTTCTTAAATAATATTTGTGCTACACAAATGCAAAACGATAAACTATATCTAAAGAAGTCATCACCAACATTAAAAAAATAATAATAATAACCAATCAACGTTTCTATAACAATGTTAAAAAATCTGATAGGAAAATGTGGAAGTTTTCATTTAAATCAAGAGGGGTTTTTTTTTACCTGCTTTTTGTTTTAGATTGTACTGTTGTGTAACATTTGAAAGCTATCATTTTGAAAACATCTACCATTAAATTTCTTTTCCATGTTCTTTTCAATAATAATAAAAAAAAAAAAAAAAAAAAAAAAAAACGTAGTCCGTAAAAAAAAAAAAAAATACAGCATGATTGAAAAATTATTTTTGTCTGAAGATGTAGATTAATTAAAATTGATCTGTAGCTCAATTCAATGAAACATCAATGTCACATGACTACAAATTTTTATGAGCTACCAATCAAATACATAGTATAATTTTTCAAATTGATAAAAACTCGTATTTGTACAGACATATTTCCATTTTTCTTACAAAATGAAAAATATCAATAAGAGATATATAATCGACACTCTTGATCCGTGTTACGATGTGTGTGTGTGTGTGTGTTTTAGTGTTAATCTGTTAATCTCTTTCCGATGTACAGCAGCCTTGATCTGACAATAACTGCGTTAATCTTAATACCGATGGTAATCACAAGCAAGTGTAAAAAATTTTTGGATTAGTATTCAGAAAAAAAATATTGTTTAGTGGATATAATTAATTTTATAGCTACCCAGAAACATACTATTAAAAATGTGAACAATACAAATAAAGAACATATGCAAGTAAAACCATACGGAACACTGTAAAAAAAAATCCCATTCCATAAGTGGACAGCATAATTTGATCATAGATTAGATGCATTTCTGATGACATTTTTCGAGGAAATCGGGAAGTCTGTTTTTGAAAGTTTGTCTGCATTTAATCAAAATTCCATTTCATTTCACATTCATAATCCAATAATACGATTTGAAACAAAATACCATCTTACTAAACGCATTAAAATAATTCAATTATTTTTGATTTCTCCATTATTATTATTGTAAATAACTGTTAATTTAGGACATACAAGTTAAAATTTACACAAGAACAGCCATTCTAATATTGTTTAAATGTTTATATGCTAAGGATCAATTGTTCCGAAATTTTAATTATTTCAAAAAGTAGGAGATTATTTCAAAGTCAATTTCAAGCAAAAAATGTGGTAATTTTTTTCATTAAATATGATGACAAAATAATAATTTTCAAATAGAAAAAGTATGTTCATAATTACAAGACAATTGAATTGGCCTCCAGTTTTTTTTTTTAAATATAATTTTAACAAATTTTTAAAAATATTTTTATGCATAATTTGTAATACTACTCTTGCTAAGAAAATCATACTGTTTACATGATTTAAAAAAAAATTTAATTGCGAGTTCTTTTCCAATCTTGAAACCTCAAAAATGAATTCTCTTATAATATATTTTAATAATGTTGGATAATATCACATAGAATATTTTTTTTTTTATTTCATCACTTTTGTATGTTGCTCAAAAGTATTTGTTGTGTAATATATCCGGTACCCGAATGATTATCATTCTTTAAATATATTTTAATCCAACTAACACGTTGGACATAATATGAAAGTGAAATGTAAAATTATGAGTTTTCAAATACGGAAACCCTCGCATTTCTGTGCAGGATGCATTAATTTCGCCAAAATAGGGGCGAGATGAAAGATTATACGTCTAACGAGACGAAAATCAAAGTAAAGGCTTAATAAAAAAAATCATATTTAATTGCGTATCATTCCTTTTTGGGAATAAATCGTTCTACAGTGCCACTTTCGGGATCCTACAATAAAGAATAGGTGGCGTGGACAGTTATGTCATATGACGTGATTCCAAAACGAATATTTATGCGCAAAATGAACAGAGTAAAAACAAGGCAATAAAAATAATTGACTATAGATGTTCATTACAGTTTCAAGTTTCAAAATATTTTGGCAAATGGACAATGAATATCAAATTAAAAATAAAACACTCAAATGAGAATACATACATTCGATATTTCCGATGAACAAATTAGTTATCATAGGCAGCTAGTTGAATATACGCCAAGCAACAATAATAACAAACCATTACAATTATTAAACCAAAAAGCACTACATAAGGAATATTTCTAAAATCAACAAATAGAACAAGACACTGAATAATTATATCATCACATTAAAGATTTAATTAGTTTTTATATGAATTGTCCCCCTAACCCCAAATAATGAGAAAATCAACAACATATAAAGTCAATTTATATTTCTTAAATACCAGCCAATTAATCGAATAAATAAAAATTTTGCTAAAATATATTTACATATCAACAAGAAATTCCAGAAATGATAGAATATAATAGAAATCTTGTATTTCGATATTTCTACAAAATAAAAAAAGAGTAAAAAGAAATTTGATTTGATTTGACTCCGTTTTACAAAATAATAGAGAAAAGAAAGCAAGTTATTATGAAAGCAGAAAAAAAAAGTGGATTATAAAAGCAAAAACTTCATATTTTTTGAATTGGCACTACTTATCCCTAGATCACATTTCAATAGTACAATATCATGGTTACTAAGCCAATACAGAAATGCACATGATTACCTACCTCGGAATTTTCGTTCTGCAGAAGTGTTGTGTTGAAAATCACGAGATCTAGTTATGCAAATAAGATCCAGAAATTACAAGCTCAAGATAAAAATTACAGATAAAAATAAAATCATTAATACAACAAACGGATTACTATTTTTATCTTTCTTAAATTCCAAACAAGGGTAAAACAATTATTACGAAGAAAGAAAAAAAAATTATATAAATTTATATTTTAATTTGTCAATTAATAAATGATAATCACGAGAATCTTTCATTAAAAAATATAAGATTTCATTGCATGTGTCTTAAATAATTTAACAGGATATTCTTATAAATGAAAGAAAACCACCAGTAACTTGATACAAACCCACATGAAAATAAATAAACAAAAAACATCCGCAACTAATGTGGGTTAGGTTCATAATTCTTGCCTCTTGTATATTAGTCTATCATTTAAACAATACTTCATGCAAACTTAAAATCTGGCGAAATTTTAGAGTTAACCTTTACTGCTATAAATGTTAAGTACGTAAGCTTTGAAGATTATATTTGCAACTTAACTACTACGGAATACAACACGATTGCTTGACTAGACGCTGAATGAATATTTAGTACACCAGTCAAGGAACTTTTCTAACATTCATAATTTATAAGTGGAATAAGTATTTGTTACATCTAAAGCGTAAAGTCTGACTAAGTCAGTCTTAACAGCCCAGCGTCTGGGTCGAGCCGGGCTCAGCAGGAATACATTCAAATTTTATTTCAAAAGAATTGATCAATATTATTTTCGACTAGAGCCTTCTTACAAGCTTTATCTTTGTGACTAGAAAAAAATTCTTTCTTAATTTATGGACGTAATAATAATAATAATAATATATATATATATATATCGAAACCCTATATGATCTAAGTAGGAACACAACAATTTATGAAAAAAAAATTTATCAGTTTTTGGAAAATTTTAATAAAATATCTGGAATAAGTATGGCATTATTAATTCCTCTTGAATGCAGAGGAATCAGACGGAAAGATGTGATGTAAGTTCAAGCATACTGGTCCAACTTGGGATCAGGAACCATAATTTAAAAAAGTAATATTTCAGTCATTACAAGCCTCAAAGCAATGCTATTACTAATACCTTCTAACAAAATGTTAAATATACATTACACCACTTAAAAAACTTTTGTACTGGATATGCATTACGATCGAACGTTTCAAAATACGTCATTCTTGGAGTTATAGGTTTAAGGAGATGGAATTAGTCTTAAACCTATAACCCTAAACCTATAAAACAAAGGATGAAGTTCAAGACAAGAACAACGGAACATTAGGAATTTAAAAAAAATTTTTTTTTTTTTTTAATCTTTGCAAAAAGTTTTAAAATGTTTATGTTGCGGTCAGTTTCTCAATGACCGAATACTATTAAATAAGACTGCAAACATGTGATTTTCATAAAAACTGAAACATTGTAAGCAAAATAATATTTTCCAAATGTTCTAAAAATTGCAGTTTATTTTAAAGTAATCTTTTATCACAGGGTCGAATTCATCTACAATCCACTAGCGCATATAATCCAAACCTAGCAGAACATCGATGAAATGTACTCATGGAATAGGTTGTGAAACGCACCACTTTACACAAATAATCAATGCAAAAGAGAATGATCTCGTCGAACAGAGAGAACACACACAAGTCCTTGAGTCCAACAATCCTTTCTGTAATCGTATCATGAATGACTCTTTCCTAATCACTTTCAACTTTCAGATAAAAGCCTCCTTGATAAACACAACGAAAGAGATGTAATATCAGATCGCACTCGATCATTAACGGGTAAAAGAAGACAGAAGGGGAAAAAAAATTGCTACTGTGGAACGAATCGAACAAAAAGTGTAGAAAGAACCATGGTTTGTTTAAAGTAAAGATGCCCTCACTTATACGACTGAGTGGCAGTGTAAACTGTGAAGACCTAATTCGTTATTTATTTATTTTATAATTGGACAAAGATTTTTATTTATATACATGACAGATCTTTGGAGATTGCCATCCTGAACACACTTAAAAAAAAAAGGCACCCCCAGAATATTTATTAATAATATTTAAAAATGTAAGCGCTGTATAGGTCGTCAAAAAATGTTACGACTCTTGCACACACTCGAGGAGGAATATTTTCTTCGTTAAAGTTATAAAAAGAAAATCGGCGAAAATAAACCGAAACAATGCATGTATAAGCAGTTTTGGTAACAAGCACATAAAATTGCTTTGAATGCAAAATGTTTATATGAACCTGTACGAACAAAGTATTTACATCTGCGTTCAAAATGCAAATACTTTGATTATGTACATAGAACAGTGAGAGTACTGTCAACCTAGTCAGAGTTGATAACATGCAAGCGTGATTCTGCAATGGGAAGCTAACTAATGGAAATGATATAATAAAATAATTTCTAAGCTCATCCAGCTGTGATTCTTAAGCAGAATATTTTTCTTTGTTTTCAAACTAGACTTCCTAAGGAAAATGCGAATTAAAATATGCACAGGGTGTTCCTGAATGCATCGGTCAAACTTAAGGGTAGGTAAAATATATATAAAGAAGCATTTTTTTTTTTTTTTTTTTTTTTTTTTTGTGTGTGTGTGTGGGTATAGCAAATCAGAAGTTTCGGCGGAATAAGTGAATGTTCCAATGCAGAAGACTGTTGTCTACGACATTCCAATTGATTCTGATGACGACTTCCTAGCAAAACTTACAATTACTTCTGCAATTGTTCATGAAACATTGGGCATCTTCTAAAAAGTACGCCAATCATTTGCTAGATACCAGATTTATATTGATGTTGATAGTGGCACATTAACGCACTTATTGTAATATTATGTAAGTAAATAGCTTTCTTTCCATTTTTGCTCTTTCGGCCAAAACTTTGCATTTCCAATTTCACACTAATGTACAAAAAAAAAAATTATGCGTTTTTTATTTACCCTTAAATTTTATCCCAAGAATTCAAAGATACCCAGTATATTAAACTGATGAGGGAGTGCAATAAGCCATCTTTTGGATTCATTCAGTTTTAACAATTGTCTTCTATCACCAGTACTGAAACATTCAGCCGTACCGTTTGCGCATTAAACTCCTAGAAAAAAATGAAAATAGGCAATCAAATAATTACACAGTACAAAGAATTGCTTCTAAAGACTATTATTAATAAGCACCAAATATAAAGTCTTCTTCCATTTTAAAATTATTTCATATTTAATAATTGTCACTTATGGAAAAAAAATTTCGTATTAAAAGATATTTAGCGTTTGCTGAACTTCTAAACATAGAGTTGAGAACCTGAAGTCGTCACCTGTAATGGCATTTTCATTAGGTTAATCAATACATATTATCTCTAGAAATAAAGATTATGAGCACTTTATCACTGAATCACGAAATGCATTATGTAACCCGCAATTCACAGTAATCATTATCATCCACCTGACGGTGAGCTATCATTCCAACATGATATGGCACATCACTCAGATTCGGATGTGTTCCTTGTGCTTTTCGATGTTCAGCTACAGCTGAACATAAAATATATATCTAATTTTATCAGAAAGACGAATATTCTAGTCACTGCAAGTCAATCATTTATTTAATATTAGTCCCATTTGGCGACTAGCTTGTTCGCCCAGATAATTAACTTTCTGAGCTGTTAAATATTAATGTGGAATGCATATTTTTAAAATTTCAAATAGTTATTTGATACGACAAAAAAACGTGAATTTAAAGGAACGAGTCAAAACAAACTATGATGCATGTAAATTAAAATAAATAAAAGCAGAAATGAAAATCTTACTTTGGAATGAATGCCAAAAGAGGGTTTTTTTTTTTTTTTTTTTTTTTTTTTTTTAAGGCTTGTTTTCACCATCGGCAAAAACACAAGACTGAATGTTTTGATGAATGTATTTAAATTTCATAATACTAAAAATTGTTACAAATTGAGTCAGTATTGCATTTAAAAAGTTCATTAAAAATAAAGAAAAACATAGTACAAAAATAAAATGGATGTCATTAAAAAGTTGACTTAAATGACACAAAGAATCATTTTTATGAGATGAAAATCTTGGAAGAATGTGCTTTCATTTCCATTAAATAAGTCATAGCGATTACTCAACTGGAAATGGTGAAGCCTATTTTCATCCTCGTTTACACTTTAACATTTAACTCCTGATTTCTTTTATATCTTCTCTCCTCTGCGTGAAAGAAGTTTTGGTGACCATTCACATTTTCCAGCTTCATTCATTAGCGAAGCTGAAGTTGAATTTATAAAATACAACAAAAAGGAATGAAAATTAATTTAAAAAAGGGGGGATCCTATGTAACTTCCATTATATATTTAATATTTTTAAATTTTTACTAGCAGGAAATATTAGCATATATCTACGCTTCTAAAATATATGCTTTATATATCACAGTATGTATATATCAACCACAAAGTAGAAATATGAATGCATATATGTAAAATATGTGGCATAAAATACTATATAAATATGAGATTAAACCAGATTCTACATACTGCGGAAAGCAGATATTTTGCTAGACATTTAAATTTGCTAATTAAATTTTTATTTTAATTGGAAAACTTAAACTTCTTTTTAATTTTTGCGATCTGTGAATGTATAAGAAATTTTCTACTAAATATCAAAAGGCGTTTGATAATGAAACTATTAAAATTTCAGCACACAATTTTAATTAGAAGCAGTACCGTTTGAAGTTAAATAAAATTATTACCGTTCCCTCCAAATTCTTTCCCAAGAAGAAGTTGGTACTAAGTAAAAATAAATAAACCACAAATGATGGAGATAGAATAACTCAGATACTTTATAGAAGCTTTTATTTATTTGTCTTTGAAGAAAGTAGAAGATGGACACATTTTAAGGGTATTTTTTTTAAGGCTATGCAAAATTTCATTTCATTCTTTTTAAAAAGACAAAGAAAAACGAAAAAATAATAAGATACTAGAAAGGAATACAACTGTACGGAGCTTAATATTTATTACACAATTTTTCATGATACATATGAATTTATATATAAAACTTATTATAGATACAAAATTAATTATTACAATAGCAGTAGGTATAAAATTTAATTATTAAAATTACCAAAAACGTCTATTTTTGATCAATTTTAGTTCGTCTTTTTTTAAATTATTCTCCAGCATTCTTTTTGATATTTAAGAATAGAAAATTATAATAAAATACAAATAATAACCAAATTGAGATACGACTGAAACTTGAATGATCTCTTTCGTCAGCTGAAGATCCGAAATAAAAAGTAATACCTTATTTCTACAAATAATACTTTTTTAATAAAGAGTCTAATTTTGGGAGAGTTAAAAACATGAACCGTGTTGAAATGCTGTATTTAATTAAAACCCACATTCAAGTAATTTCGGTCCATTGATTTATAGTGCAACCTTTTCGCTGCAAGAACTAAAAACACCATTATCAGTGGAATTAGGAAAATGTTGCTCGACAACGCAACCCCAAAACAAACAGTCAATCGTATCAACGCCGAGGAGCTAGATAAGTTTTTGAAGGACACGACAAAAAATGCGTCCCTTTTCAAAACAATTTCACGACCACAAACAAAGCTCATATAGCAGAAAAACTAAAGAGAAACAACGAAAGAAATTGCTTTCTACCAAAGCATTTCTTGGGAACACAAATAAATAAATATAAATAAAAAAAATACTAAAATAAAAACTTTGTTGATGATAGGATCTAAAATATTGAATGGAAGCTAAATTTGTTCACTTCAAGTACAAAATTCTTATTGCTGGCACTAACCAGCTGAAGATAGATAGATAGCCCTTTTCTATCAAATAGTTAATGTATAGTAAAAGGAGTCGAGTAATCAAATCGGATCAAAAAACTGAGACAGAGTTAGAACCCTAATATCACATAAAATTGAATCAGTTGGCTTGTTCGTTTTTGAATTACTACGATCACACATACACATGCAGACAGAACTCAACAGTCAAAACTTCAGCAGTCAGTCTTCGAACTACCTAGACGCTTTTTTGTGACCAGTTTGTCCACCTAGATTTTTTTACTTTTTTACACTAATAAATAATTAATAATGCATTCCTTTTAAAAAAAAAAAGAAATCATCTTGTTGTTTGATATGACTGAAAATCATGGATTCAACTGAATTAGTTTAGTGTAAATTAAAAAAACGAATAAATGCGAAATAAAAGTGGAAATGAAAATCCTATTATGGAGTTAATGATTAAAAATTGAATTCCATCATAATATTTCAAAACAGATTGCTTATCTAACTGAATTTTTAAAAAACGTTAAAATTAAAGGAGGAAATTTACGAAAATAATAACATTGAAAAAGTAATTTTTTCTTTTAGCTTTAAGATAATACAAATCAGTTGTTTAGAAAGATATGAACATTTTCATAAGCAAGTCATAGCGATTATTCATCTGTTGATGGTTAAGCCCATTTTTGCACTCGATTATATTTTCTGCTTGAAGCCTATTTCTTGGTTGCTTTCATATTTTGTGTACTCTGACTGAATGAACTTTTGGTGACAGAGCGAACCTTCTACAGAACATTTCTAATATTTTGCATCTCAATTAATTAGCCAAAAGAAGCGAAAAAAAATAATAATAAAGCGAAATAAAAGCGAATCCCCATTAAGGTACACACATTCAACAAAATTCTTTGGGGACCAAAAAATATTTTTTTCACAGCTAAAAATAAAAAGAATCAGAATACAAATTAAATACTTTTAGAGAAAAAAAAGCATTTATTTCAACGTGCTAATTAATTGGATGACTTTTGTAGGAAAGGCTGTATTCTTTTGCAATGCCTGTAATGTGTAAAAGCTTAATTAGAAACTTTCATCAATTGGTTGCTTTTTAAACTGTCGAGCCCCAGTCAGAGGTAGCAACTTTCTGACATGCGTCCATTTTTTCCCCCCACTCCCAAGAAAATATTGTAAATGTTTAAGTGTGAAGGAAGTTTCAATAGCCGGTGATTGGATTTAATTGGAAATCTTTCCAGAAAATTCTTACTGGCACTCTTTCTTTTGGGAATTTCTGTATCCCACTGTAATTGGTGCTGAATAAAAAATAAAAATAAAAGTTTTATTTATTTATGCAATAATATTCTAACTAATTATCCCATTTAAATTATATTATATTCCATTCCTGCAAGAGAACATCTTCGAATGATGGGACGAGTAGCAAAGTTTCTGCTACTAGTCCCATTATTGTAATAAACGTCTTTATTGAAGCATAATGTACAATCTAGCACAATAACCCGATTTACTTGGAATTTTTTAAAATCTTAAGATATGTTTTTTTAAAAGAAATTAATCATCATGTTGCTTTGCTTGAAGAGTTTCTTCAGACTATTACTACTCGTATTTTATCCGCATCGAAGGCAATATCTCGTTATGAGAAATTCTATTTATCTATTTAGATTAAGCTGCTATGGATTTCTTACAGTTCCGAGCCATAAAATAATAAAATCGAATCAACAGGTATTAAACATGCAACTGATACTTGGAACTAAGGAGTAATAAAATAAAAATATCCTTCGCCAAGAATTTTAACCGAGATTCAAACCAACATCTGCACATTTTATGTTTTGTTTTAATAAGATGTCACACAACATACAAATATTTTAGTCTATAGTGCAGCAGTAATTTGACAGCTCATAGACTAAAGTAGATTTAGACAGTAAAGCTTTCAAAGAAAATAATTCACATTGAAAAGACGATGATTCACACAAAACAAAAGTATCTTAATACAATAATACAAAAAAAAAAGTAACACGCCCTAGATTGGTTGTATCTATGTAAAGCGGTAAATCAGAGACTAATTTAAGAGTCCTTCCTCCCAAAAAAGTAAGGCAAGGTAATTGGAAAAGAAAATTAATAGGATATGTAAGGAAGAGTAATTGGAAATGAGGGATACAGTATGCACAAGTAAGATATCTTAGCAAACTGCGAAGCATGTTCTTTACATAAGATACTCTCAATATGTGGTATGTGAAATGGTATCAAGGGATACTCAGGTGAAAAATATAATTAAAAAAATACAATGATAGACATTTATATATAAATTAAATATAAATTTTTTTTTAAATGCTGTTGTAACACCTCACTTTTCCAATTCAAATTATATTTCATTACGAAAAACCAAAATAACCAAATCCGAAATAGTTTTAATTTTAAAAGATATGAATGCTTTAAATTCATTTAAATGTTTTCTTTTTATCGCCAGGATTGATATCTTTCGAGAGAGATAGGATCACCGGCCAATACTTGATAATAATAGGTATATTTCAAAATCCTTACATAAAGCGGGCAAGCAATTCAGCATTTTTTTCAGTAATCAAATTTTATTTTTCGAAGAATTTAGGATAATACTAGCGTTATTAGTAGGGTTGGTTGTTTTTTGTCCACCTTTTTGTCTCAATGCTGCTAATCATACTGTAAATACAGTACTTTTATACATTAAAAATTTCGTACACATACTACAATTTTATATTATCACTATGCAAATTCTGAGTATTTGTAAATTATAATAATATAGAGCCTATTCTAAAACATCATCATTAAATTATAATTCGAAAATCTACTCGCAACCGTATCTAACAATCAATAATCGAAGTGATGTACACTCCACAGCACGTGAGTTAAGGGGGTTAAGGTGTCTCTCATTTTACCATCTTCCCGAGTCGGAGTAAGAGGATTCCCTGAATCTTCTCCGTCTCTATTTTTAACGTCATTATATTGTTTTTAAACAGTTCTCCGATTCTCAAAGTGAGTAATACAATAGTTTTATAATTACTGTGACTGGTACTCTTTTAACATGGATCAATGATTAAAATTTGGTACTATTAAAGAAAGAAAAACAGCTGAATTATTAAAATGATCTTATTTCATCATCCAATATCAGTTCTTAAGAGCAGAAAACCTAAAGGAAAGTTGCTATATATTGCAGTTCCAATTTCGCAACTGGGAAAATATTGTACAGAATATTTGTCGTAAGATTTGAAGTCTCGTATCGCATTAGTTATCATATCACCAGAAATGGTAATCACAGCACGATTGGTGAATGATTTTGGCCACCATTAAAGAAGCAGTTTTTCTTCCCATCTTTGATAATGAATATATTCATTAAATGAGTGCTATCTTTTTCTCCTATGACAATGTCCCCCGTAGAATCAAAGAAATTTCTGATCATACGAAGGCGTCCATACTGAAAGAAATCTATAACAACTGATATTTTTCTATTCATGTTGATGAGAATACTGGCGGTAGAGCAGTCTGCTGTTTTAAAAATTACTGTAATGTACTTGAAGAGAAATGAATTTGTAGAAGGATTTTTACTTTGCAGTTTTCTTTCTGAATGTACGACAGATGCCGATATTTTTCATGCCATTCATTTCTATTTTTCTAAAAGCAGAATAATGTGGATTAGAAACTGAAGGTGGCATCTATGCCATGTTTTTACTCTGAACTCGGATATGTTAAAACGGTAACCCCCTGATAAAATGGACCATCTATTGCATCTATCTACAAGCTCAATCACCGATGTCCCCTTCTTCCTATAAGATACTTCCAGCGATTCAGTAAAAGCGTTAGTCAATTTCAACAAATTTCGCTACACCGATTCAAGGTTATTTCCATCATTATGTCAAGATATGGATAGAATTCACAAAACCCTATTCCGTCAGATTGAAGTTCGATGACATTAAAATCAGTTTGGGGTAAAGTTAATGGCGGATGGCCAGGTTGCCTGCTTATCCAGAGGCAAGAGGGCCCTTTACACATAAGAAAATGTCAGCCCCTAGGAAGAGTACGTGAGTGGGAGAAAGGCAAGAAGCAAGCAAGTTTCTTGTTCCTTTTTTGATCAAATAAACGGGATAAATATCTTGATGTTGCTACAAACAAAATCTTTCGTGCAAAGCCAGAAATGCCATGAGAAGATTTTTCACCAGATTTATATATATAATTAGACCAAAATTACTTTTACGCCATTTCAAAATTTAAAAAATTCTCTCTTTAATAATACCAATTTAGACGTTGTGCAAATACTTTTCTTGAATTTTGGCATGTTTTTAATGGATTTTTTTATAGTATATTTCATGGTTGCAAGGAAAATCAAATTGCTTTCATTTCTTCGCCAAGTTTTGATTTTCTTTTTACCGTTGAAAGGAAAGAAAGAATCTGTTTACTATTTTCATGAATCAATTTTAAATCTCATAGCATGTACAAAAATTATTAAAAATACCAAACGACCGAAAGCACATTTTTCTAGAAGTTATTGATAATTTTTAAGCAATGATACTACATTTAATTAAGAAAGGTAAATGGCATCTTATAGGCAAATAAAATTTTTTGAAATTTCTGCAATATTTTCATTAAACTGTGAGTGGATGTGTTTTGTCTGTGCTGCTTGTACATAAATGATGCCTCCCGGGATGAAATAAAGCGAAGTTAAAATTTCTGTGTCTTCCCTGTCTTCGGCGACGATTCTGCTTCAAAAATTATGGTTTTTATTATATACATATATAACAAATTATTTGAATATACAAAGTGATATTGATATGGGAAATATTTTTCTAAAATATAAAAATATCAAATAAACGATGATAGTAAAAGGCAGATGTATAATATGGAATTACATCTCCCTAGCTAATATAATGTACTGTAAGATGCACCAGCTAATATCTTGAAAAAGCAGCGTATTAGCTAGCACCCGCCGAACATCACATTCTGAAGTGTTCCTGTAACTCTTGTTAATTTCGAACAATAATGAAAAGCACAGCAACGAGTTTCAAGAACAGATGCGTATAAAAGAAACGAAAAGGAGGAGGGGGGGAGGGGACCCATTGATCTCCAAACAAAAACTTCCTCCACATGCGAGCAGAAAACTTATTCTTTCACAAAAAAATATTTCCTATGCCACAGCTTCCGAGAAAGAGCGCGAAAAGAATGAACAAAGAACCTTTTTGTAAGATGCATTCCGAGCATCCAAAGAAACACGTTGATTTTCTTCTCAGCATTCGTCTTAACGGATTTCCTTCCTCCGATTACAAGTCCTCTTCAAATGACGCTTCAAAAACTTATGAATCAGATGAGATCCTCGCCACAATCCAGCGGACATGTTTTTTCCTAGCGGTTACTTGTGGGAGAAACGGACGATGAAAAACTTTTTTGTTCTGCTGCCAAAAGTACCAGCAGTTTTTCAATAATTTAGAATGGCGATTCCATCGCAGTACAAGAAAAAGTATAATAGGAAATAACGCATGAATTGTTATGCCCAGAAAAATAATACTTTGAAACAGAACAAACCCTGAGGAACATAAGTACAAGAAAAGAAATAACTATAATTGGTTTCCAAGTTCAAAAATTTATATATAGAGAGAAAAGTGTTAACGTATTAAAAAAAAAAAAAAGTTGTCGCGATTTACAAATTAAGAATGTTATTACCATTGAATTCGAAGATTTCTCATTTGACCGGCAGATCCTATTTCTGTGTTTGGTTGCGTCTGAATTAGAATGAAAATAGTTCTAATTAAGGAAAGATGATGATTGAAGCTAACTTTCTCAGTGGTGGGGGCAATTATTTCTTTGTAAATGTGTATGATCAGACTAACAATTCCTGAAGGATTTCGTGCTTCATTCATGCCACGCATAATTCAACTAGCAGATAAATGAATATCTGGAGGGAATTGGAGAGGATCATCATTACATCTCTCTCCTTGACGTCCTCCACTTCTATTTGCATGGATTTGTGGTAGATTGATCCCCTTCAATTCACATTCAGTCCTATCAAATAATGAAGCAAAACATAAAATGAATACATCCCTTATTGTAATTGAACAGCCATGAATACCAATACTCTGGGCAAACATATGGGTCGCCGAAGGCAGCTAAATAAGCCTTTAAAAAACAAATAGGTTAAAAAGTATTTGTCAGACAAACGAATGAATCTAGTTGATCGATAAATCTACGACGGAAAATCATTGTTTTGAATTATTTTGTAATAACCATATAGTGGTTTTCCTTCCTGGACTTTTTCTCAGTAAAGTGATGATTCGGTATTTCCTTTTAATCAAACATTTGACACAGAAAATAATTACAAAATTAACCGAGACGTCCTTGACTTTTAAAAGTGGATACATTTAGTAATAATTGTTACTAGAAATATAAATATCCGTGCTTCAATGGAAAATGTTGCACTCATTTTTTATGTTATTTTCCTTTTTCCCCCATTCTTTTTTTCTCTCCACCTCTTAATATTATCAGAAGGTAACGATATTATTACGTTTAGAGAAAGAGAGCAAAAATGTCATTCATATTAAAAATCTTTTTCAAGCATCCAAAAACATCAATAAAAGTTATCGTGTCTTTGTTTGCATATACAAAGATGTTCAACATCTCCTTCAAAACAAATAGGCTCATTTCAAACAAGCTTTGTAAAATTATTCTTTGAGACAAGAGAAAGATTGCCGTCAACTTTTCAAAGTGCAAATGCTTATCAACTATTTAAATTAGAAATGAATCAAAATTTGCTGTTTTTCAGCAATAACTTTAGCAAAAATAGTATCACAAGAAATATTTTAAACCCACCTAAAATTCAAAGCTTTTCAATAATGATAATTTTATCTTAGCACAATATTTTTCAATTGTTATTATTTTCAATTAAAATTAATGTTCATTTTGAACTACTACTACTTCTACTTTTTTAATTTATTTTATTTTAATACTTTTTTTACCAAGTTTCTGTAATTTCAAAGAAGTGATTTAGCAATCCTTAAAAGCAAGCATATGTCAATCGCTCAAACGGTGTCAAGAAGAGTTAAAGTCTTGCGAATAAGTGAAACAGTTGTACGACGGCTGCAGTCGCTTCAGGCTATGAAAAATTAACCAATGTTTTGTCTTTTTCTTTTTTTTTTTTCCACCCTTCCCCATAGAAACTTCGAAAGAAATTATTCAGAATTTTTTTTTTTACATTTCCAATGTTACCAATTTCATTTTTGTGTAATTCTTTCTATCAACTGCTATTAAATTTTTGCTGGGCAACGTTATGACTTTTTAATACTTTCCCACTATTCTCTTTTATTTTAGTACGTCTTTTGACAATGCTTTTATTGGTTTTCAAGTAGTGATTGAACCTCGCTTAAAACTAAGCTTACATCAAACGAAATGCCCTTTCCTCAAGCTTAGAACTATGAGAAAGTAACCAAAATTTTACCTGTTTTCAATTGCCATACGGAGAAAGTTCTGCTACAAAATTTATTTTCACATTATCTTAAAAAAGAAAAACTTTTACTTTTTCAATAATACAAACTTAATTTCTGTGCAATTTTTTCATTTATTTGTATTTTTTTTAAATTAACAAGTATGATTCTAACATAAAAAAATTTATAAATACTTCTTTTCTAGGCAAGTTAAATTGTTGAACTACTCTATCACTATTTTTTTTTAATTCCTTTTTATGTTAATACTTTTCTGATGACAGTTTTTTTTTGTTTTTTGTTATTGTTTCTTTCAAAGTAATGATTTAAAGATAACTAAAAGAAAACATGTTGTTAAAATTCAAACAAAGACTAGGATATAAAATCCTAGCAAATTCAAGTGCAAATGAAATATTTTTTATTGTTGAGGAACGAGAATACGTACGAGTTGTTGCCAGAATATATGAGCAAAACTCTAAGAGAAAACTTCAGAACCAGACAAGTAACAATCAATAAAAGGAAAACTTTTGATTTAGTTTATTTTCACGTTTTTTATTAATGAAAAATTAACCATTTAATTAACTGCCACTCAAAATGTTGGTTTAAAATTATCTTACACTGCAGCATCCGTGAACAAACTTTCCAGTACCAATATAACAAATTTAGCAAATCAATTAGGATGTTCTTAGAATAGAGTGCTTCATCTGATATTCTATTTTTAATTTAATAACATTCCAGATTATAAAAGAATTTTGAATATTATTATATTTTATATAACAGATTTTGCAATAAAAATTATTACACATGAAAGAATTTTAACTTTTTGTTGCACCTTTCAGCTAATTATAATAAATAAAGTACTCAAGAGTTTGGAAATGCCCCGATGTCGCAGAAACAAAATCTGGCTAAAGGCGCCAGGTGATTATTTTTTGAGGAGGAGGGGGCGTATTTTTAATCTACTTTTACGACAAATCTTAGATTAAAATTTAACTTATTTACATTTATAATATGATTTAACAACAACTGAGTTATCTTAAAATTAAGTAATAGTAATTCATGTTTTAAATAATTCTAGAAAAAAACCAAATTACTGTTACTCAATTTTAAGATAACTTATTGTTGTTGTTAAATCTTATTATAAACGTAAATGATTATATTTATAATATGATCAGTATTATAAACGTTCAGATCATATTATGAACCAAATTCAATTCAGACTTTCAAACTGATTGAAATAGTTTTTATATATTTCAATCAATTTGAAATGTGGAG
Source organism: Argiope aurantia (assembly GCA_026543865.1). Lineage (NCBI taxonomy): Eukaryota > Metazoa > Arthropoda > Arachnida > Araneae > Araneidae > Argiope > Argiope aurantia. The sequence continues at coordinate 579,075 of JAPMOR010118789.1, read as the reverse complement.
TTAAAAGAAGAAAGAGGAAGGGTTATGTAAAGTAACAAGAATAATTACGTGACGCAATTTACAAGTCCATAATGCTCAAAGGAAATCAGAGAGAATCGAGACATACTCAGCTCCAATTTGGCCTTGAAATATTTCCTTAGCGAGAAAATGCAAAAATTTAAGCAATTTATACTCATAATATAAAAAGTCATAAAATAAAAAATGCAAAATTTCTTTCTGAAATAAGAGTGAAATTATGTTCTTGACGTCAAAGTGATTCGATTCTTTATACTGAAAAAAGCAGAAGCGTCAAAACTCATTGTGAGGAGATACAAGCCAAAGGTATGAATAAGAATTTCGACAGGCAAAATTATTGCCGAAAATATTCAAAATAAATAAATAAAATAAAGTAATGTAAGAAACAAAAATTATTAGTTAGATAAATTGTTTGTTTTCACAAAATTATTTCAGATTATTATTGGCCCGTAAGTAAATAATTTCATAAACCTGGACTTAAGGTTATTTTTCCACCTTGGAAGGAAAATAAACCAGGAAATTTTATAAGTGAGCTAATATTGCAAAAAGAAATAATTTAAAGCTATAACAAAAACCATCAATTAATATATTAAAAACAAAATCAGACTATCAAAGATCAATTAATATAATTTTTTATTTAAAAAAAACAAAAAAGATTTTATTATTTTTTTGTTGTTGTTCAGAAGCTATTAATAGCTTAAAAATAACTATTAAATTTTCCAGAAACGTATCAAACTGATATTTTTTAAATTATATTCAAAAGAGCGGTACAACGTTTAACATAATTCTACCAAAAATACGGGGATAATTTGCAATTCCCCCTCCCCTGTTTTTCACTCACACACACATTAAAACAACTACGACATTGTTCCAAACTTATCGCCAGAGTAAATCAATCCAACCGATTTACCGGATTCTCAGTAGCTTATTTTCCTCAGCAAAGGTGCACAGAGGCACGACTTACATTATTTGCAATTCCAATCGAAACAAATTTGGAAGGTGTGCGATTCGTGGTAAAGGGCACTTAGTCTTCGAAGAATGTGTTAGAAAGCAAGTTATACTGGGAAAAGAACTTTCCACTGTTTAAGTTTTAGCGAGCAACTTTATTCATATACAGAATATTCAATAACAAATAATTTAAAAAAGAGGAAAAGTATACAACATATGTGGATAAGTGCAACGAAACATATGGCACAACCGCACCTTTTTAACAGAGAAAAACACCTTGCAACACAAAAACAACCAATTACAAAAGCTTCAGTTTAAAAAAAAAAATGCAGCGAAAAAAATAATACAGTCAATTGTAAAGCCTTCGAACATGAACCTGCAAGCTGGGAGAAAAGGTGCATAATTGAAAGGAAGGCCACTGCTGTAGAATTCGCTACTCAAGCATTTTTCTCTTCCACAGCTTATTTCTAAAGATGACGTCATTCCGTGGGCGGATGACGCCATAAAGAGGTCTAGGTCCGTAAGTCGAGGACCAATGAAAATCATGTGTTTGCTCCCGCGCTTCCGAAATGAAGAAAAACGCTGGCAAATCTATGTAGTTAAAACGTTACGTACACAATGTGGAATCCAGCATTATTACATCACTTGACAAGCTGTTAAACTAGTGTCTCAAACCAATCCTCTCTTCAACAAGGGAAAGGCGGGGGAGGGGGGTCTTTAAACATGTCTATCAAAACCTTTTTTTAAAAACATTGATTAAATATCAGAAAATTACATATGAGATATAAAAATGATAGTGCATATATTTTTATTCTACCAAATATCACAGATTATTTTCCTCTCATACAAACACACAATTGCCGGGGAGGAAGGAATCAGAAGTGTCTAGTTTATATTATAATCTGGAACACAAATAGTGAGATTTCAGCATTTTAAAGAATTAATAACAGATATGTTTTTGTAGATAACCGTTGTTTCAATAATAATAGATATAAACAAAGTGACTCATATCTAATAGAATTTGATATGGTATATTATATGAGAATTAATGCAGAAAAAAAGAACGGGACTAAAAATATATCAATAACATACGTTGCAAGAATCATATAGGTTCATATACCGAATTTAGACATAAAAAGAATATTTTTTATATCAACTTCTCTATATTGTATTATAACGAAGAAAAACAACTTTTTCTTCCATTTATTGATAATTGTTACTCGTTTTGGTGGAGAACATTTCAGAGGATAATCATACAAGCCATTCTTGGGGAATGAAGATTATTGGAGCACCAACCTAAAATTCATTTATGAATCTCACAGGACAAGGAGTGAACATATTCAAGGTACAATAATTTAATCACAAATGTCTTCCAATTCATATTACTGAAAAACAAAAGGAAAACTATAGCATTTTAAGGAGGTGATTTTTAAAGGTAAAATCAAGGATTGCGTTTTTATAGAAAACAGGCGAGAATATTTGACAAGTGAGATTTGGTTGGTTTTATTTTATGGCACATAAATCTGATTAAAATACAAATAAACACTTATTCCTTTCTAAAATTAATTTGGAAAAACAAGAATTCCTAGACATTAAACCAAGTATCAAAATAACCACTAACAAATAATTAATCATAAAAGACATGGTAAAAATTCAAGCAATTCACATTTACATTCAGAATTTTCACACGATTCTTTTAAATATCTAAGAGAGAGAGAGAGAGAGAGAGAGATTTGAATTAGCTGAGACGCTGCCTTTTTTCGTTCTATGTCTGGAATTATAGAAAATATTCAGTGTCCAACATTCTAATTTTTTGTAAAGTAAAATATGATTCACACCATTTACTAAAATGGTTCATTAGTTGAAATAAGCAATGAAAATTTCCTTCTCAATTATTATTATACACAGAACAGAATACAACTAACCTATTATAATTAAAAACTATCTGCCTTCGTTTAACATATTAACACGTAATTAATTAAGTCATGTAAACCAACTTTGATGAGCTATATTTTATCATATTAGTAGTATTTTTTCAAGAAGTACTACTTTAAATCATGCTTGCACCATAAATATAGAGCGCTATGAATAATTATCTAATGACATGAAATGAAATCGATTCAATGGTTGTGATTCGAGACTCTATCGTGGTTTCCAGCCATAAATGTAAAAGAAAGTCACGCTTTTAAAGCTTCTCTTGAAAATGAAGATTGAAGAAGAGCAGGCAACTATTGATGGCATAACCAGAGATCATACAAATTCATTCGAGATAAAAATTGGCAAAATGAGACTGGTGGTTGGGGCTGGATCACAGGTGTATGGTTTGTCTTATTAATTGACACTCGGAATTGCACACGATGCTCCAAAGAAAGTTGAACAAACGTTTATTTTCTTAACCACTGCCGTTAGACTTAAACTATCCATTGCCAAAATTTCATCAAATAATGAATATAAATGTAAGAAAATATTTTTGCTACGGCAGAAAAATGATAAAAAGATCGAAAAATTAAATTTTTATATCCCTCAAAAACGAAAAAGTGCAAGTAAGAATCATTTTCTTACACTCATGTATAAGGAAGGATGCAAAGTTTCGTGCTTCTATCTGTAACATTTCCTGAGATATTAAAAGACAAATGTATTGAATGACACTCTTTTTCCATACTTAAGACCGGCGTTTGAGGATAAAGTACATATCACGAAAAGGGTAGAAACAGCAAAAAAATAATGCACTGATTCATTTTCATTCAACTTGAAAAAATAGTTAAACACTTTCAACACCTATACATAATACCATTCTTTTAACAATACTTGTGCATATGCGATCGAGTTCATCATTTGTGACTTAAAAGTAGCTTTAATTCTTCGACAAAGATCTGTAGCAAGTACTGCCAGAGCTAGTTCAGCCATAATGCCATTCCAAATGAACTGAAAATATTGATCACCCTATAGAAAACTGCTGTACAAAATGGAATCAACAAACCAGTTTTAAAAAATGCCATACTACAAATTTATAGAAAATCACCACTCATGATCAGCCTCTTGTGCGATAAAGGAACAGTTCCAAAAATTGCAATTTTGAAGATTCATGTTTTTATCTGGATTAAAGGCTTGTCCAAATTGTATTTTTCAGGGGGGGATGATTTGATTTTACCTAAGGCAGGACCACACTTTTAAAATTCTAGATGTCAATCGCGTAGTTATTCATATAATTCTTGTATCAATCCACAAGTGCAATATGAATGCCAATAATCAAGTTGAAATCTTCTCTATACTGTCGTTTTGAGGATGTTGCGTTTCAGTCTGCTCTCATATGCTAGCATGAGAATAATTTAAAAAATAAGCCAAAATGTCGGTTTTTGCATCATTTGCATAACGTCAGATCCCCCTCGTTACTTTGCAAAAGAAGAAGGAATTCTGTAGTTTCTAATTGCAAACCATTCTGCAAACACACTTTTTAGAAGGATGCCATGAATTTGGAAAATGACGTTTGTATTTTTCTACAACGAGGCCGGCATTGCGATTATATACAGCATAAATTGTCGGCATATTAAAATATTCCTCGTTATTGAAATATGGCATTCTTTTGCAAAGTACAAAAATGCGTGAAAGAACTTTATTTTCTTGCTCGCCTTTTCAATACTTCTCTGAGGTATCCTAAGGGATCAGCTTCTCCTCATATCTTTATAAAGTCTATGTTGTAACTGTCGACTAAACAAATCGAATAAAACTATGCGTGATTAGTAACTTTTTTTGAAGTCAGGATTACTGAATGATGTACAACTAGACAAATATGACAGTTTTTCTATATTAAATAAATTTGTATTTCTAAAATAATGTTTCATCTAAATTTTTATTAGTCCCTCTAAATTTAAAAATTAGCAAATCCCTTCCAATTTTTTAACATTTGTGAATGCATAGATGAACGGAAGATAAACATTTTACTAATAGAACACTTTCGGGAAACAAAAATCTAATTTTAAAAAAAAAACTTTTTAATATCAATCACCACAGAAGTTATAGCATTTTCACACAATTCTTATTTATCAATAAAAAAAAATCTACTTTATAATTACCACTATCTTCGCTTTCTAATTCAGGGTGAAATTTTCTACGGTTATTTGTCTTTAGACAAATACTATTTTTAAAAATTGTCAAGTCAAAAATAAAAATGGAATAGATATGTTTAAGCTGGCTTAAGCTTCTATTTTCTTTGTAACACGAAGCAGTAACACAGGATGTTATTTTTTCCATTACACATTGCTATGCTTGAAAAATCAAGCACATTTTATCAATAAACAGTGCATTTTTCGTATTTTAAAACTAACAAAAGATTTTTTTAATTAATTTTAAATTTGTTCTTAGTATCGAATCATTGTTCATATATCGATGCATGAAAATAAAAGGATCTTGAGTTTTTATAATGTTATACTTATAAATTAACTTCATTAAAAAAAAAACAATTTTTAATCTAATCCCTCACTTCCACTTTCTTGAAGGAAAATTAAATATTTATCATCTGCTTATTTAACTTGCATAAATATTAATTCCCAGGCTTAAAATGAAACACAAGTTATATTTTTTTAAATTTATTTTTACGAATATGGGTTTGCGAGAAAACTTTTTACTGCCGATAACAAAATAAAATTTAACAAAAATCGATTGCAATCGAACTAACTACGAAATCCAATCTTACTTCTAATCATTAAACTAAATGGATTTTTCTCGTGTTTTTGAGAGTGCGCGCGCACTCACATGCGTGCGTAAAGAATACTTTTTCGTAGAGAAAGATACAAAATCGATTCCTGAAAATGTTCCAGTAAAATAACAGAAATTCGAATTTTTATAGACTTCTGAAACCCAATTAGTTCTTTGAAGAATTATCCAAATTAATCTGTATCGGGCAATGCATAAAAAATTAGAGTTATTCCAGCTTGTAATCTTTATGTGGCAACAAGTGGAAAATTAAGATTTGTGTAAAATTTTCTTAACGTCGCTTCAAAAATTTGATGTATCAGAATAAAAAAATAGGATTTTTTATTTTTTAAATTTTTTAATCGGATCTAAAAAGGTGCGTTACTTTGTGAAATTTTGTACGAGGGAATCTCATCACGATATGATTAAGAGCAAAAATAATTAAAATGATGAACAATTGTTGTTTATAGTTTATTTATTTTGTATTTCAACGCACTTGGACTTAGAAATATTAGTAAAAGGATTTAGAAAAAAAAAATAATGAAGCTACTGGACGCGACCCCACGATTTTAAATCCCTTTTTTTTTCTGTCAATTAATTTTTACAACAAAAAATTACACTGGAATATTTAATTTCAAAAAGAATGGTAAATCTTTAAAAATGATACATAAATTTAAAAAAATGATAAATAAATAAAAATCAAAAATTTCTCTCCAAAATCTTAAATGACTGACTAAACTTTACCAGATTCTACTTAAAACAAGAATATATATATATATATATATATATATATATATATATATATATATATA